>JAQFZM010002258.1:0-14287 GCA_034695785.1 Galumna obvia | reverse complement strand
TGAGGACACCCTCTGATAGTTCATGGCTTAATGATGGAAATTTTGTTGAAAACCTTGCAAAGGCAAGGAAATTTGCGTGAAAATTTAATAGATGAATTGGTGAAACATTTGATTTATATCACAGTAATGGGATATAATTTGGTCAAACAATTCTTGTTAATTTATTAGAATATAAATTGTAAATAAATGTAAATAAATTTAAATATTATTTAACAATAGTTAATTCTATTTAAATAATTTTACTGAAATTTTTAGTTAGCTGTAATTTTGTCTTTAAATAAATTTGAAATACAACAGAAATTTAATTTAATATTAATTGGTTAAAATTGTCAAGTCAATTTCTTTTTTATTATTTTGCGTAAATTATTCTTATCTTTATTTATTCAAACTTGCATTGCAAACTATTAAAAAAATTCAATAAAGTTTTATTTGCTAAATTTTTCCATTGTGTAAAAATGGATTTAATAACTGAATCAATGGTGATTTTGTTCAAATAACTAACCGGTTTCGTTTGGTATTTCGCCTAGTTTTTTCTTTAAAGGGTATATTGATTTTACTTTTCTATTTATTTTTTCAATTGTAACAATTAAAAATTTAAAAGAATTATTAATTCTAAAATTGGAATTTAATCTTGAGTTTAAATAAAAGTTTTATATCAAGGATTTCAAAGCTGTAAATCAATAGCTAAATATTTTTAAAATTATACTGAAATTCAAAACTTTATATTTGAATTACAGAAATGTCAGATTTATTAGTGTTCCATTTTGATAATTTTAGAACAACACGTTAAATTTATTAATATTAATAAATTATGAATTTAATTGTTTTCATTCAAATAATTTTTAAGTTTAAAATTTGAATCTCAGTCATTTACTCACTTTTGTTTTCCTTTTTTTCCTTATACTCTAATTATATTTTAAACAATTTGTTTTTTAATAGAGGTAACAATACTTTACTTTTATTCTAATAATATTTATAAACTTATATCTTATTAGATTTAAATAATATTTTAATAATAACTAAATTAGGTCAATAATTTTTAAACTTCACATAGTTTTTGATAAAAATAAGGACGAAAATTAAATAATAACTTTCGAAGTAGTGTAATGTTAATAGCATTTTTACCAATTTTGATATAATTTATTATTTTGATTTATTTAAACTATATATTGTATTCATAATTAGGATTAGTAATCAAAACCCTAAATATTTTTGTAATTTACTAAATTTTATTTGGTTTCAATAGTTTTAAATTCAATTCTAATCTTTCATTTAAACAATTTATTTGATTAATTAGAAACTTTGATTTGGACGCTAAACATTTTACTGTTGGTAATATTTTTGGGCACTAATTATAAATTTCAATCTATTTATTAAATAATAATTTTGAAGTTATTTTAAAGTTAAACTCAAGTGTCACAACAAAGACATCAAAAGCCCAAATTTTCAAATAAAATGTAGGATAAGAGTGATTAAGTTTCTGAAGACTACCAATTTTCTACAGAATGAATGATATTCATAAATAGATTCAATCAATTAATGATGAGATTTGATAGATATATTTATTCTTCCAAATAGTTGTGACTAACGCTGTCAGAAATTGTAGTTTTATATCAATATATTTGTTGAGATTTCATCCATTATTAGGACATCATTTCTAAGATGCGAATAAAATTTTTGAAATACATTAACATAGTGGAATGCAGTGTATAAAATATTTTAACCTTACTGACCCACTCTACCAGCCAAACTCATACACTCTACCGTCCAAATCATACACTTTACCGGCCCACTTTCTTACTCTACCGGCCCACCCACACACACAATAGACTCACCCATTCTACAGACTTACCCATATACTCTAACGGCCTACCAACCCACTCTATAGGCTCACACATTTTATAGTTTCACCACCTACTCTACAGGCTCACCCCTCAAATTTACCGACATTCCTAACAAATCTACCTACCCACTCACCCAATCTAACGACTTACCCATATACTTTACCGGCCAGCTCACCCACTCTACCGGCTAACCCACCAACTCTACCAGCCAAATTATACATTTTACCGTTCAACCCGTACACTCTACCGGCCCATTTTCATACTCTACCGGCACACCCACACACACAATAGACCCACCCAATTACTCTAATCAGCCACACAAACACTCTGCGGACCTAGAAACCTAGTCTACTCGCTCACCCATCCAAACCTTTGATCCTACTACTCACTCAACAGAATCACTCACCCATTTTATAGGCTCACCACCTACTCTACAGGCTCACCCATCCACTTTACCGTCATACCCAACTAATCTACCTTATCACTCACCCATTCTACCGACTTACCCATATACTCTACCGGCTAACCGACCCACTCTATAGGCTCACCCATCCAATCCACTGATCCAACTACTCACTCAACAGGATCACCCACCCATACTTTAGTTTCACCACCTACTCTACAGGCTCACCCATCAACTTTACCTACATACCCAACTAATCTATCGAACCACACACCCACTCTTCCGACTTACCAATATACTCTACCGACCAGCCCACCCACTCTTCCGGCCCTCACAAATTATTTAACGGCCCACCAACCTATACTACATGCCCGTGTTATGCAGCGCATAAAATTGAACCAAAAGGAGAAGTAGGTTGTGTTCTTCCATTAGACCCACCCTTTTGTTTGTAACATGAAAATTTTGTATTTTAGATAGAAACCGAGGGAAGTGGTAGGCTGGGCTTTCTCTCTCTCTCTCTCTCTCTCTCTCTCTCTTTCTCTCTCTCTCTCATCCTCATTCCTTATGGAAACTAAAATATTTGTCAAAAAATTTATCAAATTACACTTCTTTAAGTTTAAACATAATAAAATTTTAACATTATATAAAATATATTAAATTTTGTAAAATGCTCGAAAATGTAGTGGATATGGCTTTGCCTTCAAACCTTGTTTAAATTATAAAATAAAAAATCAAAAAAAAGCATTTATATTCTAAATAAACCTTTATAACTTTAAATAATTTAACAATAATTACAATAAATTGTCATTGATTCAAAAATTAAAATTTATCTCGTAAGGTTCATTTAATATATAAATTCTTATACAAATTCAGTACAAAAATTGTTTTAAAATTTGCTACAAATGTAAATTTTGTTTGAATAAAATAATTATTTATTTTAAAATTATTTTTTATTTTAATATACAAAAAAAATTAAATTAATATATCTAAATAAAATTCATCTTAAAATATCTTATTTTCAAATCTCAATAAATGCATTAAAAATTATCTTTCGCAATTTGCAATAATCAAAAATAAAAAATTAGTTCTTATTAATAAAACAATATTTATTAATTCATCATAAATTAAAATAATACACTAAAACAGAGATCGACGAAATATGTCTCTAAATCAACAAAACATCACATTTCACAAGACATTACTTTATTAAATTTGTTTTCATTAGTAACTGTTTAAATGGATTTGTCGATTACTTCACAAAAACTTCAATTTTAAACACTCTTTATATGAAAAAGCTCAATTAAACATAAATTAAAAAAAGTTAATTACAAATTGTTTCTTTTAAAAAATAGCTAATAATTAAATTCAGATGATATTTTATGAATTCATATTATTAAATATCAATATCAATATTATTTACACTTTCAATAAACCTAAAGTTTATATTAAGTACCGGTTATAAAATTTCATTTGTCCGGTCCCTCAGAATTGTTATAAATGGATTTCACTGGACTTGAACAAATAAACAGTGTAAAATTGTAATTGTAAGTAAACAACTTCATAATCATATTTAATTCAAATATTTTTATTTAAAATATTTTTGAGTTAAACAAGATTGTTAAATTTTTATCTAACAAATATATACATTACATTATTAATAGTAATATTAACATCTAATTATTTTCATTACTTTTGAGCGGTTAAATGTTTAAATGTTTAATAAGAAACCCGTTTATAACAAACCTGGATATAACAAGTTCCCCCTTATAAAATGCTAATTCTCAGGAACGGGAAACAAATATGGTTTTCTTATTACAGCAAATCTCATAATTCTGTTAAAAGAAGCCCAAAATTATATCATTTGAGCTCTTTATCTATTGAATTGTAAATACATTGAATTTTATTGAAATGTAAGGGGTTAAATAACATATAAACCTCAAATTTTGGTTTCACGGGTGTGACGGTCAAACCGTAAATAATCAATGCTGTGATACTTCTTATGAAATGTTCTACTCATCGAAACGAACAAATTACTAATTGACAACTTTTCGATACGATATATAGTTTTCGGTAATTGTTATTTCATAAAAATAATTACATTTCAATAGATAAGTCAAAATGGACATTGTTTTGAGCTTGGCTTACATTGTTTTGAGAAGAAAGACATTGTATTAATCTCCTTTGACATAGTTTTGAGCTACTTGGACAGAAATATGAGATTTGTTTTATAAAATTGTCGGAAATAACAAGTCCGTTTATAATAAGTCCATGCTTTTAACAAGCTTAAGTAATAAACGGATAATATGTTTTACATATAAAAGTTATAGGTTATAACAAGTAGAATTGAAATATTATAATTATTAAAATCTTTATACTTTAATTGAAACAAACTTATTATTAGACTTAAAAAGAATTTTCAAGTAAGTAACCAAAATTTAATCACTCTTAATAAAGTATAATATTAATCAAATTCTTAAATTAAATTACAGTTGTTTAGCAAATCTTTTTAAATTAATTAATTAAATTGTTTAACTGTGAAAAAAATTTCACTTTGTAAAATTATAATTTTAGTAACTCAACTTTATTAAATCCTCTTGTAATTTTATCTGTTATGATTAAGGAACTCGATTATTAAGGATGTTTTAGGGTATTATTAGTAAACATTGGCAGACCTAATACTTCCATAATCTTAATGATGAATATTCCAAATTCTCTATTTTGGTGATTTTGCTATTCTATAAAATTTTCCTGAACACCTTTATATGATCTCTGATCTTTATATATTAAAACTTTTTATCTAGAAAAATTTAATAATTCTATAATTTGATAGTTAATATTAATATTTAATAATTTAATTTTCACTATTATTTGATAATTGCTCAATTATTATTAATATGTTACCTGAATAAACTGAAAATTAATAAAATAAATTTATTATTTTAATTTACAAAAATTATAACAAAATGAATAAAAATTACAACAATTTATATTAAAAAAAATTTTATTTTTTATCAAGAAAAATATTAATTGATTAAAAACTAATTTGCAGTTTTAAAAACCTATTTTGATTATTTTTATAAAAAATTTTTACTTTAATTGCAAAATAATAAATTGTAAGCTTTTTTTCTAAATTGTAATATAAACATCATATAACAATATTGGAATTGAAAATAAATATTGACTATAAACAGGGATGACAAACGACATAGTTCAAACTAAGAAATTTCTGAAACACGCTTATGGATTTTGATAAAAAGAAAACAATGATATTAATTGTTTATGACTAACTGATTCCGAATTTGAAATTAAAATTTGCGTATGGTCATTCTGATTTCTAAATTATCATGGTCAACATCTTTTAAATTATTAATTTTTTAACCCATCCACTTTTAAGACAAAATCGACCTTTAAACCGGAAAATAAACAAAAATTTAAATAAACTTGACTAAAATCTTATCTTTGAAAACAAACAGTCATAAATTTAAACAAAAAACATATTTCTGATGACATGTATGTTTATTTTTCGGGTCCAAATGTCGATTTGGTCTTATAAGTTTATGCTATCTTCTCTTAAAAAAAATCTAATAATTTTTAACATTAGCAAGATTAACCCCCTGTCTATAGAAACCCGGACCGCTATATCTTGTTCATAATTTTTATATTGGATTTATTGAAGTAAATTTAATCTTAAAAACAAATTATAGGCTATAAAAGTATAAGAAATCATTCAATGAATGTATATTATTCATTACATTATAGTGCACCAGAGGTTTCTTCCGAACCCTTCAAATTTCTTAGTTTTCCAACTTTTTACAGACACTCTATTAGAAAATTAATCATAAAAAATAATTTTGTTATTATTTATAGTCTAAATCTTAAATTTTATATCTATTAGAGTTGTTATTTATTTATATTAAGAAAAATTCATATTATATCATGATGGCGCTTGCTTAAAATACTTTCCAAATTAAATGAAAAAATAATATTTAACAAAATACCTAAATTTACAATAATACTAAATTTTGGTGCTTATTTTTAGGCCTTTTTAATATTCCTGGTAATTTATTTTTCATTTATCTCTTACTGTGTTTCTTCTTTAGCAAATTTTTAATGATATTTAGGTTGATATTAATTTTTTTCCCTCTAAATTTATGTTTAAACTATCATAGTGTTTCAAATATTCATATAATTGGATGACCTTTTATTAAATAATTTACCAAATAATTGTGATCACTTCTGGACATGTTTTGTGCTACTTTGTATTTCATATTAATGTGAATAATATTATAGAAACTGATTTTCCCCATCCCTTGTGTCATAAAGTGTTGAACAGTGAAATTCTTAGACTTATATCTAAATTTCCATAAAATGTTACAACATGTTTGGGTAATAATTGAAGATTTTAGGCTATAATTTCTTTAATATTATAACAAATTTGATGAAACTTTTAATTTTATTTCTCAAATAATTGTATATTGTTTTATATTAAAATATTAGTATTTAGTAACAAGTTAAAATATTTAGTCCGGATTTCTATTGACAGTACGTTTGTTTTCAAATTATTTTTCATAAAATTTACATTGTTAAATAATAAATGGATTTTTTGTCATTTTTTAGGAAATTTAAAACTTCTTCTAAAATAAATTTGGTTTTCATTAAATTTTCATTAAATGATCTTTTGATAAATTTTTGAATAATTTGGAATTAGTAATACTATTTTAATTTTTAAACCTTTGTTAAAACAAATGATTATTTGCAAGATATAAAGTATTAATTAAAACAATTTCTATAATTTTAAGGTACAAATAAAAATTTAATATAACTTTATTAAGAAATATTAAAACTGTAATGAAAATCATATTTATTTTTAAAAATAATCCTCTAATCAAATATTGTTTTATTGGTTTAACTATTCGAAGACAATTTTATATCAATGTTTATAATTTGCAATCGGATAAAAGTACCTAAAAAAAGTACCTTTTATCATTATTCCTAAATAACATTAGCTAGTTCATTAAAAAAATGACCCCTTTATTAATCATATATATATGATGAATCTTTCACCTTACTTATACGCTATATCAGGATATAATCTTTAATATATTGAAATATTCTAACCGATGACTATCAATAGTGTCTTTAAAAAGGTTAAAAATTAATCTAATAAACTTTAATAGGTTCTATATTTTTCAGCATTTTATCTGGGTAGACTTTTTATTAACTTGTATTTTCAAGCGCAAGTTTTAAAAAGTCCTATCCTAATTTATAATTAAAGGACGATTTTTTTAAAAATATTTAAAATCTTGGATTTTAAATAAATTAGATATAAAGTCGAACACATTATTTAAGGTTTTTAATAATTTTTATAATTTTAAGAAAATGGTTTTACAACAAAAAAAGAGTTAAAATTTGTGATGGACAGATTAACTCTGAGTTAACCTTAACCCTTGGTTAACACTGGCTAAAGGTTAACTTTTAATCTCAAGGTCAATGCTAAAGGTTGATGAGTGTGGAAAGTAGTTATACATTCATTATTAAAATTTTTATCATTTTATAAATAATTTATTTTTAAACTATAATATAATCTTTTAATAGGATTCAATAATAGGTTTGATGAAAATGTAACATTATTATAAATAGGATATTGCTTTTTAAATTGGATTTCAATTTTATAATTTGTTTAGATAAATAACTTCGTAATTAATTTATAAGTTAATTATGAGTTATTTATTAAATTCAAATAAACTGTAGTTTTTCAACGAATTATTTTTAAAATAATACAAAAAACAGTTTTAATATTTTGGCTCTAAAAGAAGAATGGTATAATTTTTTTCTAATAAATGAATAAATAAAATAATTATAAATTTATATTAATTTTAAAAATAAATTTAATATTTTAAAATTATTCTAATTTATTATAAATTGAGATATAATCCCTTCAAGATTTTATTTTCATCAATAATAGCCAAAAGTAAAACAAAATATATTAACCAAAACAGAACCGAAAATATTGAATTAAAAGTCTTAAAAGGATGTTATCTGCTTTGTTTTGCTGTACTATTCAGTTTATGTTTTGATCTCTCCATTTTTTAATATTTTGTTTAAGCTTTATCCACTTTGATTAAGTTTTAAAATTATTTTTTTAAATTTAACACCACAAGGAAATTAAACTCAGTTTTTAAAATCTTTCTGTTTCTTAATTTTATTTGATTTAAGCATGTATTTATTGACAGATAAACAAATTTGAATAAATAATACAGTCGCCAACAGAATTATGTAAGGTCACTTAAACCTCAATTACTCTTGAATGGATGAATGGATTTTTAAGCAGTATTAAATAATATGATCCTGAATAATTGCCAATTTTAAAAAAATAATAAAAATTTGTATTTAGATAAAATTATTTTAATTGATGATATACTAAATTGATATTTTAATGAATATTTGGATGAATATATTTTCAAACTTGGTACAATTGGATGGAACAACAATGGAACAATTGATGTCATAATCGATTTAGTTATGGTGGTAAGTAAGGATCATCACTCTCTGGGACAATTGATGTGAAATCCGATTTAGTTGTGGTGGTCCTTAAGGACCCCACTATTTAAAACAATTGATGTCATAACCGATTTAGTTGTGGTGGTCCATAAGGACCACCACCCCCTGGAACAAATGATGTCATAACCGATTTGATTGTGGTGGTCCGTAAGGATTACCACTTCCTGGGAAAATTCAACAAATTTTTGTTGTGGTGGTTTTTAAATATTGAATTTTTTTCCAATTAACCATTTTTTAAAATCCAAATAAAATTTTTATTTTTTTAAACCCATAATTGTAGTGACCATTGAGTTTGAACTCAAACCTTGTTTAAATTTGTAATTAGTTTACATAAATAAAAAATTGTACATTACATCAGACATTTCATACGATAAGTCATTAAAATGCAATGTTTTAGCAGTTTTAATTTGAGTTTAAATTTAATAACAAACTTCATTTCATAAGATAGGTATTTTTATGATCATTCTTTAATAGCATCTAAATATCTATTTAATAATCTTAAAGGTATGTTTATTCTTATACTTGTAATTATACTTAAAATTTTTTATTAATTTTTTATAATTGTAACCTACAAATGAAATATAAATAGGTGTTCTTTTGTACATCCATTTTTATTTTTCAATATCAGGAGTATATTTTCTAATTAAATTTTTGCTTCAATTACAGTTTTGAAAAAATATATTAACAATAATATTAAAATATTGCAAATATTATCAAAATTTTATTAAATGTCAAACACCGGTATCTATACTACATATTAAAAGAAATACTTGAGTTATGTTCCTGTGTGTCTGAAACCTCAAAGTCAGAGTGGCTTCAATCTATGCTGCTTATTAAAACAAATGCTTTAATTTTTTGTCTGACCGTCTGAAGCCTCAGATTAAGATTAATGAAAAATTAGATTCTTTTGTTCTGGATGACGGGTTTTTATCTAGTTATATTAATAATAGTTTTATATTAAATACAATTTTATTTTGAGCATCAACTGCTTTTTTAATCGGTGTAATATTTTTTCAATAAATCATAAATAGTTCTTCAGAATTAAATGAAAATATTAAATTGAATAGACTAAAACATATTTATTTCAAAAAATAAATTACAATTTTTCAATTAATTTATAAAAAAATTTAATAAAATAAAATAATTTTTCACTTAAATGTTCTATTAATTAATTTTTGTTAGATAAAATTTTTAAGGTTTTATAATGTTTCAATTTTTATTATTCTAATTTAAATTTTAAATTTGTTATAAATTTTGTACTTTTTTCTCATTTTCTATAATAGGAAGAGTATCTGACTTTAATTCTTATGGGTTTTTTCACAAATATTCGGCGCTAGTTTGTGATAATATTTTGTAATACACTCTTTTGATCACATAAGGTATAGTTATATTTATTAATTTTTCTTTTTAGTATTTATAAAAAAATGCAATATATAAACTTTTCAGATTACAATTATTGATATATTTTAATTTTAAATATAAACTGTTAATATAGATTTTTACATTTGTAAAATTTGCCAAGAAATCAAATTTTCTAATAATTGGTTAATTTACCATATACTTCAATTTATTAGTATTTTCTATATAAAATTGTTTATTTATTTTTTATCCTTTTAAAACATTAAAAAGTAATTTAATAATATTAAACTTTATCCGATATAAGTAATGATTTTATACAAATAAATATTTTAATTTTTAGAAATTCCAAAATTGAATGCAAAAGTGAGAGATTTGAACACAAATTTGATAACAATTTGGCAATTCTTTTAAGCAAAACTTCAATATCCTTTATAAAACGTAATTTATTGATGTAATTAGCGATCGTAGCAAGCAATATATTTTGTTTAGAAATTGTTTATTTATTATTTAAAGTTTAACTAATTTTTAAAATTATAAATACATCCAGTGCTTCAAGAATCTCATTTAACTCTATATAAATTTCAAAATAATCATGTTAATATTTATTTAAAAATATTTCCTAATAAGTAGTTTTGTAAACTGAATATGAAATGCTTATTCATTATGTTTCAATGTATAAATTTTTAAATAATTAATAAATATGGTAGATAATTTCATATATTTAAATAAATCATTCACTTATCAAATGGAAAAATTTCAAATGATTTATTGATATTTTATAAAAATTAGATAAATCCAAATTTTTAACAATTAGGTTTATTAATATTTGTACAATTAATAAGATATAATTTGATTATTGAATTATTAATAATAATATTTCATTTAACTTTAAAAATAATTTGAAAAAAAATTATGAATTTTGTGTTTAATTGTATTTATTAATATTTATAGTTTATTAGTTATAATATAAAACTGTAAACTTTAAAATAATCAAATTAAATAATTTGAAATGTTATAATTTTAAACTGTAAATTTAGCAATATTAAATTGTTATATATGACAAAATTACATATATTTTATTAAAAGTTTGATACTTCTAAAAAAATTTTAATTACTCGTATAAAACTGTATACAGTCAACTCCATAACATCCATAAATCAAACCTGTTTTTCGCATACAGATTTACATACCATGGTTAGAGTTAGTGTGACCAGTTACTTTTCGCAAATCTAAGTATTTATTAGATTCCAAATAAGTACAAAATAAGGACATTTTATTTTATCAATTTATTGAATTAATGATAAATATTTTTCATTAGTTTTTGCATAATATATATTATTTTTTAGTTTTAATGAAATCTTTAAATTCACTACAAATTTGACAGAAGTTATTTGTAACTCAAATTTCGGCTTTAAGTAAAGGAATGAATATACGATTTCTTTCATCGCTCAGAATATTATGCATATGACTGAATACTCGCTTTTTTGTGAAAGACTTATAATTAATACTGAATTATGTGGTTACGATTAGCTATATTTGTATATATTATGACTGAATTTATATCAATTATACAGTATTTTAGAAAACCTTTAAAATATTTTCCAAAGAAATATTATTTATAGTAAATCTTATTTATACGTTATTAATATTTTGTAAAATAAGTACAGTTTGTAGTACTTATTGTGTCTTGGTAAGTACGGTCAAAATTTTGCCAAAATAAGTACAATACTTACTAAATAAGAACGTCTGGTCACTCTACTCCAAGAAGTGATTCCGCCGTAGTTTTGAGTGAAAGTTTGTTCACTGAAAAACCGGTTTATTTCTGAAGCCAAAAGTGTCAACTATTATATAAAATATACTAGACTTTTATATTATTTTAAATTAAAAAATTATAAGTGATCAAAGTCATTTCTCTCTGTATTAACCCTCTGTATTAACAATATATTGATAATTGTTAAAAATTGCTTAAAATTGCTACAATACTTTTATTTAAAATATAATTTAAACTCAAATATTATTGAATTGAAATTCAAATTTTTAGCTTTTATTCTAAAAATAGTTTAAAAATTATCTAAGTCTTTAACTTTAATACAATATTTTGAAATATATAATTGAGTTCTGTTTCTCTTTGCTTATGATTGACCTCAAATGCAAAAAAAGTATAATTTGGTCTTCAATTGTTCGGATAAAGAAAATAGAAAGTTGTCAAAGTCTAATCTTTTCAACATATTTGATAATAAGAAATAATAAACAATCAAGGTTATATTAATCAATCAATATTTCTAATTTAAAGTATATTATAAGCATTAAATTATTAAATATAAAAGGTTTTCGATTAACTATATATTGTAATTTTTAAAATTATCAAAATACCTTATTATAAAATTGTTCGCCCAAAAAGGTATCATCCAGGGTACTTCACCGAGCGTGAAGTTCCTTACAAAATATATACTATTTAATGGCCAACGGATTGGATTCTTATGTCATTTGAAACACATATCGCTATAGACTTCACTCCAAGAAGTGATTCCGCAGTAGTTTTGAGTGAAAGTTTGTTTCACTGAATGAGAACCAAAGACAACACCCTATTTAATTGAATAAAGTTTTACTTTAAAATAAAAATTTTATTGAGAACTCACTCATAATGTAATAAAGACATACATTAAAAGCTTAACACTTGTTAGCCTAATATTTTCAAAGACCAAGTTCATAAACACAAAACAATGTTCACATACATAAAAAAAGATTGACTGCATATAGAAATAGTTTTAAACAGAATATAAAGAATTGAATTACGTGTTTAAAGTCTTGAATAGGAAGTACAAATTCCAAGATAAATGAGTCCAACAAATTTTATTTTTCTTAATATAAACAAGTTACAAAGTACGAAAAGCACTAAATGTTTGTAATAATAACTTTAGTATAAACTTTGAAATAAAATCTTTCATTAATTTAAAACAAACAAAACATTAAAAAAGAAAAATAAAAACTTAAACTCAAAATAAGTTTTGAATTCATATTTATATTTAAAAGATAGCAATCATTTAATACTAAAATAAGCAAAATATAGAATATGCAATGAGAGATCAAATTTACCTTGCTAATTATTTATAAAAATAAAAATTGCGTTTTATGTTTACAATATATTTTATTTTATTTAAAACTATTAAAAGAATTGATATAAAAATAGAGGGAGAGATAATAAATATTGCAGAGATAAAATTCAGCAAGCTAATTGTTTATGATTATAATAAAAATAATTGCATAAACTTTATATTTTAAAATTTTTTACTTAAAATTATAATTAATATTTGAATTAGAATTAGTAAATTTTTTCTTTTATTTATTAATATATCAAAACTTTGAAAAAATATTTTTTAATTAATAATATATTATATAATTCACATAATCTAAGTTTTAAAGATAGTTCCAGCTCATATTTTGTTATTTTAACTTGCATATTTTATCCAACATTAATTCCTTTTATTAATTTTAAATTATCTGTTATTTATGTAAAAATTCCTTAAATTAAATTTCATTATAAACGTCACCTCTAATATAAATACAAATTTAAAATAAATGTTTTAATAAAGTAAATATTTAAATAAATTTAATAAAATTACTTTCAAAATAATTATGGGAATCTTTAATATTAATTTAAAATAAAATATTTTTGAATATTTAATTATTGTTTTTTTAAATAAATATCCTTGGAACATTTTAACATTATTTGTTAAATTTGAATAATTTACTTTAGAAAAACTCAGTTATACATATTTTTAATTGATTAATTTTAGCTCATTGCAGACAAAAAAATCTGAAAATTCAATTGAGCTTTGAATATGTCTGGTACATTTTATTTTGAAACAATATCTAAGTTTTGAATTATTTAATAAATTATATTATAGTAATCATTACTATTTGAATACTTAGTTATATATTTCTATTTTTAACTACTCATATATTTTATAAACTTTAATTTAAATTTATTAAACTTGATCAAATAACCCCTTTTATATTTAATTAATAAATTTGGCCTTTTAAAAATGAATAAAATCAATTTACATCCAAAATTAAATTAATTTTATTAATTGATAAACAAATATGGATTTTTGTTAAT
>JAQFZM010002257.1:0-14293 GCA_034695785.1 Galumna obvia | reverse complement strand
AGAAGATAATTGACTTAATATACAAATATTGCAATAATTTGATTGAATTCAACACTGATTTGGCTTTTGATGAGATTCTATTCAATCAATTAATCAAAAAAATTAATCCAAAAGTCTTTACTCTTCATATGAACGCAATTCCTAAATATGACATCAATTGTGAAGAACTGACTTTTAAAAGACAACTCAACAATAACTGCAATATTGAAAAACAAATCAATAGTTTTGAGTATTTGTTTGGACTCAAATATATTACTTCTATTCATATATCTATCAGTGAATCACAAATAGATTTTTTCTTGAATTTAGTCGAAAATAACAAAAGAATTGAATTCTTAAATATAACTCTCATTGACTTCACTTCGGATCAAATGATTATTTTATTGAATATTATTTCAAAACTTAAGGATTTGATTGAATTGAAAATAGACTCAAGAATTTTATTCGGAGGCTTTTGTTTAAATGAGAGCTATTTTAGTGATTCATTGAAGCAAATATCAGACAATTGTCTTAAATTGAAGAATATTTCGTGTCCTCTAAAGGATTCAACGGATCCGTTGTCTTCACTTAAAGTATTTAAAGGCTTAAAACGACTCGAAATTAGTTTTAAATCATTTGATACAAACTTTGAAATATTCAGTGGTTTTGAGGGATTAACTCATTTAACAATTTATTCATATTATTCTTCTTTTATTGATTTTAAAGAATTGGATGTATTTCTGCCTAAACTTAGATTTTTGAAGATTAACTCATATATTAAGACAGACTTCGAAATTGAAATATTGGGCCGACTCTCAGACCTCGAAGTCATTGATATTAAAGTCGATAACGAAGTGATTAAACAAAATATTGAAACAAAACTAATGAAAAACTGTCGAAGAATTCGTAAAATTATTATTTAGTAATTCGTAAAATAATGATGAAATCATTAATAACTCTTTAATCTCACAATAATTTTAGTAAAACTAAATAAATGTAAAAAATTTTAATTTTGTATTCAATAGTATTAATTGAAAACTTTTATAATTGATATGAAATTCTTTCTTCGATAGGAATTACAACTAAATTCATAACAAAATGTCCTTTTTTGCAAAAATCTTTTATTTGATCCAAATATTGTATTGAGTGTTAAGAACCCCTCTTCTGATAACAACGATTCTGTGCTAAACATATAAAATCTCTTCACATAAAAGCATAGATGGCTAAAGGGGGGGTTATTTCAAAATACCCCCCTCCCTGAGACGAAAAATCCTGAAAATACCCCCCCTGTGTTGTAGTAAAATACTGGCTCTGGCACACCTTACGGAAAAATACGTTTTTCAACGATACCCCTCTTATTTTACACGGTATTTACCCTATATCTTTTTCCGGCTAAATTTTTACCTTTCGGGATTGAAAAAAATTTTTACGAAGATTTCAACGTAAATTTTACAGGTTTAGGCGGTAAATAAATGAACCTAAAAACCGATGAATTTCCCTAGCTTACGGCAGGTGTTAAAATTTCACGTACAACGCCAAAGACACTTCGGTGCAAGTGGCCGGCATTTGTCAAAGCCCATTTGCGGATTAAATAATTATACAAAATATAAACTTATAATCTCAAAATGAATAAAAACAATTTTACAGAAATTTCTTTTTTTTACAATTTATATCAGTATTGATTTATATACAGTCTTTAAAATACAATAAATTATTATTTGTTCTGATATTTTTAATTTTCTAGACTCTAACAAGAATTATAAAATCATATTTTAATAATCATTTGTTAGTTATCTTAGTTTGATAAAATTAATAAAGTTTAGATATCACCTTGCAATTTTTTAAAATTTAACCCTTATTTTGTAATTAAGTCATTTTTAAAGCAATGTATTATTTTCTTTAGGTTTATCTAAGAATATTTTTTGGAAATTCTAAAAAAGAATTTTAAACATTATATCTAGTTTATTTTACATTCAAAATGAATTATCTTGCTTACTTTTTTGAAACATAACTTATAGTAGAACACTAAAAATTAAATTTTTAAATATTACAATAAATTAGGTCAATCAATTAAATATCAAAGATAGATGTTTTTTCTAATTTAATGCAAGATGCTTTAGAAATTTTAATATATTTTAACAAACCTTAAAGTTACAAGATGATTTGTAAAATTTCAACCATTTATTGCTTACTTAAAAAATAACTAAATATCAAAAATTTGCAAAATGAATTTAAATCTTTTATAAATTTATCAATTTAGGATTTATATAGAATTAATGATGAAATTATGACTGAAAAATTCTAACTAAAACCTAGAAAAATTAACAAGATCAAATCAATAATTATTTTCATGTTTTTTAAAGACTATTATTCAAATTAGAATCAAAAAATTTTATAAGAAAATTTTTAAATAAATAATTATAATACTTTTTTATATAAAATATTAAGAATATAGATATAATGCATTAAAAGTCTTTCAAATTTAATGTGTTTTTATTTCATTAATAATTTATAATACAATAATTAAATTAAATTATAATTCGACTTTAATAATAAATATAACTTTGAATTCATATATATGGGCATAAATATTACACAACAAAACATCAGCATATTTGAAAAATTATTATATAAAAAATATTTTTTGTTTAACTTGTTTCTAATATGTGAATACACAATAATTGGATTTTTAAAAAATATTTTCGTTTATATAAGGGTTTCTCTTCGGCTTTGATTTAATAATTATATCTTAATAATAAGAACATTGAACTCATTTATGTAATAATTACTTATTTTTATTCTCATAAATATAATAAACTAATAAATGAAAATTTAATTAATTCGTTGTTCATTATTGAATAAAGTGCTCTAAATATTGCAAGTTCAGTTTTGTTAATATATTTTGTTATTTAATAATCATATTGAGCTTGCTTTATTTCATGTGATAAAGTTCTGTCTAATTTAATGAAATTATTTAATTAGTAATTGATATGAAAAAAAACCTTTTTAAAAATTAAATGGAAATTACTTTTAATTTATTCATTATTTTATTGGAAAAATATATAATATACAGTCTTTGAAAAAACATGACAATAATACTTGATTTGGTTTTTTGCAAAATTTCTAGTTTATATTTAAAATTTTCTAGTAAAATTCTTACCACTAATTTATTAATTTTCATAGTTTAGAATTTCTTTAAAAGTTTGAAAATCACCTTGCAATTTTTAAAATTTTGTAGATTTTTGTAAAATAGGTCATTTTTGTCAGTTATGTATTATTTCCCTGTTTTTTAAAAGACTGCATAACTTTAATAAAAATTAAGTTAAAAAATATTCTTAATAGAAAAACTTTAAAAATTTTGTTCAATATTTAACCTAAAATATGTTAATTATAAAAAATGTCAACTTATGAACAGCGTTTTGATATTATTTTGAAGAGAATGCATAATCTATTATTTATGATAGAATAAAAGAACAGATATTTTAAAGTATTTTGAACTCCCGTATGTCTTTTAATCAAATAAATTTTATGAGTGTGACCTAGTTCACTTTTCATAGTTATATAAAATATGCTATATAAGATTTACAAACATTAAATGACTGCATTCATGTTCTTAAAATCAGAATAGAATTTAGTGATAATTATTTTATAATTAGGGATCTTTTGCGAAATATTTTATTAGAAGAGTATTGTGTCCAGTCATAAATACAATTAATTACCATTATATTCATAAAATATTTTTAACAATTGATGATCAGCCATAAAACAGGATAACCCGTATAGATCTGTTAAGCAGAAAAAACCAAATTATTATGACCACGTTCACTTTTATTATCATATAAAATTAGTTACTCATGAGTGACAAAATTTGCAGGAATTTAATTAATTTCTGATAATTTTAACCGTCATATTATTTACATCAAAATAAAATTGTGACCATCACTTTAGAATTAGGTTTGTGAAAAGCGAATTGTAGTTTTTTATATGTAAAGTTTTGAATTAAAGCAAAAATTATTCATGTTAAAATGAACAAGAGGTATAATTCTATACATACTTTCCAAAACGATGTTCAATCATAAAATAAGCGTTCAAATAATTCTTAGATAGCTCGTATAGTTCTATGAAACAGTAAAATTGACAAATTATTATACCCTTGCTCAATTGTATAGCTAAATAAAATATGATACTCACGATTCACAAGCATTACATTAATCCACTCTACTCTTGATAAGTTACTGTCATCAATTTCCTGACAACAGAAGAGAATTTAATGACAATTATTTTACATTTAGGAATATTTTTAAGGAAACACTTGTTTATTAGATGGTGATTCCTGAATAAAGAAAAAAAATTAAATTAATATTTAAATATAATAATATATTATTGTATACCTTCTTTTTTAAAGTTATATTCAGTCATAGAACAGAAATCCATTTGTTTTTGCAATAAATTATGGACTCGAGTCAATGTTTGTTGTTTTACACACGTCTCATATAAATTTCAAGTTCTCAATAAAGTTAAAAATATATAATTGAAACTAAATTATATTTCTATATTATTATAATTATATTTTTATATGACTAAACCACTATTGCGGGCCTACATAAATTGATTTGATATAACTTTTTAATGTTTAATTAATTCAAAAATTATTGTTAAAAATTGATATAAAAGGCTCAGTTTTTACTTCAGCAACTCATACAGTACTTTGCTGTTCACAAGTTCTCTTTGGAAAGAAAATTTGTCGTAAAAATCTGTGGCTTTCGTTTTGCTGATACCTGGGTTCGTTTTGCTGATACTTAACCTCGTTTTGCTAATATTTTGGCACACGTTTTGCTGATACCTTGGCTCGTTTCACTGATACTTAGGCTCGTTTTGCTGATACTTTGGCTCTCGTTTTGCAGATAATTTAATTGTCATTTTACTTTACTTTAGCCTCCGTTTTGTTGATAATTAAGCTCATTTTGTTGATACCTTGGCTCTTTTGCTGAATTCTCACTTTGGTTTAATTGATTTCACAAATTCTGCAAATTAATTAATTTGTTTCTTCACTTCAACCCGCAAAATATGTAAGAAAACATTTTCAAATTTACAAAAATTTATATTGAATTTATTTTAATTTTATTATTTTAACTTTAAAATAAGATCTAAATAAAATTATATTTTCAGTTAAAAATGTTAGATTGGTCAAATGAGATCACAAACAGTCAACCCTATAATTATAACTTTCAACCTGACCCAAATTATTGGTTCTCTAGTTTATTATGTCCATACAATTGTGAAATTCATGTTTCACGTGAGGAATTCATCAAACATTTATTTACTTGCCATAAAAATGAAAGCATAAAAAATTTAAAGAAATATTCATTTATATTTATTAAAACCCTTAATTATATGTATTTTAATTCCAATAATGTATTGAATTGGAAAAAATTATTTATTTTTGAATCAGAAAATGATTATTTTATTTTAAAAAACTATTTTCTTGATTTGGATTTAGTTGATTATTTTTAATAAAAATTCTTCTTCACGTTTATTTATTTATCAGCAAATGGCTCGAACAAATCCTGAACTCTTTGGACAACAACTCACTCAAGAGTCTTACAGTGTAGACTCAGATACAGCAGACTCTGACGATGAGGTGATGGTTTCTGCTTTACCGCCTCCTCCGGCCAAAAAGCAAAAAAAGGACAAATCTAAATCGGTAAGAGTTTTAGATTTTTTAGTTTGTATAAAATCTCTAAAACCCTTATAGATTGATTTAGCTATACCGTCCACTTCAGGACAACAGATACAGGTACCCAAAAAGAGGAATTTATCAGCTCGAAACTCAAAATTGAAAATTGTTCCGAGTAAAAAACCTGGATTCGACTTTGATATAGAAGGTGGAGAATTTGAGGACGATGAGAGGATCCAAAATCGATGCAATTTTGGTATACAAACTGAATCAGGTTAGCCTATTTTATTAATACTTTATTAAGGAAACCGTGATTGTGTTGGGATAATTGGCAATAAGATAGTGTTCAGTAAATACTGGACATCTAAGGACAATGGAGTTGAGAAATTGAATTTTTCAAAAATCCCCTTTGAAATCAGCCCATTTATGGTGCCAAAAATTAAACATTTTTTGGATCATTTAGTTGCGATACTAAATAAAAAATAATAGCCTTAAAAGGCTTCTGGGACTTCCTGTCCGGCTAAAAACAAATATGAAATTAAATTAAAAATAAATACAATTTTTACTCTTATAAAAACTTTGAAAATTCTTTTAATTATATTTTTTAATTATAAAATTGAAATTATTAATTTGTTTTATCCGAGTTTTATGTATTTTATATATTGAATAAATATTTTGCATTTCAATCTGATTTAATTTATTTTAAACATTTCAGAAGTGAAAAAACCAAAAGTTATCATGGTATATCATCAAATTGAAAATCAATATTTAAACTATATTAGACGAATAAAACCTACATTTATTAGGCCAATTGATAAAATAGATTTTGAAAAAAAACTTAACGGACCAAACACAATTGGGAATAAACCAATCGGTTTCAATAGATTTGAGAGAGAAATTTATATTAAAAGTGAAAATTATTATAATAAATATAATAAATATATTAGAAATATAAATGAAAAATATTATTTGAAACCTTTAGATTATAACGAATTTATGTTTTTAATCAATTTTTATAAAAATAATTCTGTGAAAAATTTGAAAATAATTCACAAAAATGATTATAAGTGGAAAATACATTTGAATTGCTTAACTTATCTCTTATGTAATGGAACTACTGATGGTTGTTATAACCCGAGAAATGTAAAGAAAATTGTTGATAATATAAACTTTTTTCATGCTTACAGTAAAAAATTGTAAAATAATTTCAATAAATATTTTATGTAATAATTTAAAAAATGAAATTTGATTCAATTCACTCTTTAAGTAATGTTTTTCAGTAATATGTGCTTTGCACTCTGTTCCTCAGACTTGTGTTACAACACTTCTTAACAAGACTGAATGATCCCTAATATTAACTGAGTGATGTTGGCAAAGTTCCTTTTCTCCTCTAGAGTTAATATTAAATCTTGTTGTAACTTAGAGCTATTGTGATGATAGTTACTGAGATGTCAGTGATTTAACAAACATTACATGATTTGAATTAAATTTATATATTGATAAAAAAATTCTTAAAATATAATAAATTTTGTGAAAAATTTTAAAATATGTTTTGAATGTTAATATTTATAAATACGTTACTTTTGAAAGTTGCCTATATGTTTTCAACTCTGATAAAGTTATGTATTTCAAAAATATCTTTCAATTCGCATTTAGATTTCTTTAATTCAAACAGTTTATGAAAATTTTGAAATAATTTTTATAGTAAATAGTTAATTATAACAAAAATATTATTAATATTAAGTATAATAATAAAATTTTTTACATAAAATCGTTTATGTTTTAACGCTAAATTTTTCTTTACAGAAATGAAGAAATTAATGGTTTGTGAAATTTGCAAGAAGAAATTCAATCATCTCTTTGAATTATTACAACACGAAAGAAAAATTCACGATAAAAAAGTTTATAAAGATTCAATTTTACATCAATGCCCGTTATGTTTTATTAAATTTAACTCGTTTTCGCCGTATCAAAAACATTTTAAAGTTTGTGATAAGTTTAATGTGAAACAAAAATGTGTTTATTGTGAAAAGATTTTCAACATCAAGTCTACATATGTGAAACATTTTTTAAGATGTAGTAATCAGTATGGATTTTCTCGTAAAAACCATTTACCAAAATTGCCAGAAAATTCTAAATTTATGTTATCTAGAGTTGCTTTCCAAGCATTTCTCCAACAATACGAACTATTCAGTGAAAGAGAATTTCATGATACTACAGAATTTTTTACATTTTACAAAGAAGAAGTGTTTGATTTAATTCGTCGAGTATTGCGAAAATTAAAATCACTAAAAATTCAATTTTGTTTATCCGTTTCTTTTATAAAATATACAGAATTAGTAGAAAGTTATACTATTGGATATTTTATTTCTCAAGTTTTATCATTGTCACATTTTCAAAATTTTGAAACCTTCTATGAACAACTTTCAGATTATATGGATAATAAAATTCAAGAATTTACTTCTAGAGGTTCTGGTTGGATATTACACGATATTGATAGACTCGATATTCGAATCGGTTTATATAATCCTCTGTTGGGAAAATGTTATATACAATTACCAGATTATTTGAAAAACAAAAAAGCTATAATAAATATAAAAAACACGGACAATAAATGCTTTCTATGGGCAGTCATAGCTTCAATGTATAAAATTGAAAAAAATCCTCAAAGAATACAACAATATGCCAAATATGTTAAAAATTTCACCTTAACAAATGTAAAGTTTCCCATGAAATTAGAAAGGATTGTAGATTTTGAGAAGAAAAACAGAAAAAATATAGATATTGCCATATATGTTTTTGCCTGGCATTCTAAAGAAAATAAATTATATCCTCTAATTACATCTAAAGAGATTAAAGCGAAATTTAAAGTTTATTTGTTATTATATAAAGAACATTATTTTTATATAAAAAATATTAATAGGCTGATGTTTTCAAACTTTACTTATAATCATCATCTTTGTGAAAATTGTATGTCACAATTTCAAAAGGTTAAGCAACTCAATGAACATAAAATGCGATGTTTATTATTCAAACCTTCTATACAAGAATTCCCAATTAATACAACTTTGTCTTTTATGGATTGGCAAAAAACTGTTAAATTTCCATTTGTTATTTATGCTGACTTCGAAAGTATCTTAGAAAAAGTTTCTTTACCTGGGAAGAATTCTAAAACACAAACAATCGATAAACATATTCCATGTGGTTATTCAATTATTGTAATAAAAAATGAAGACGAAATCTTTCATCATAACTCATATCGAGGATACAATTGCATCAAAAACTTTTTAAAAGAATTAAAATTAATTTATTTGAAAATAGAAGTAATTTTAAAGAAAATTGTTAAAATGGACAAATTATCAGAACAACAAAAAAATGATTTTCTAAAAGCAACACATTGCATAACATGCGATAATATTTTTCGAACAGATTTTGATAAAGATGAAGTATATAACCCAAAAGTTAAGCATCACTGTCATATTACCGGAAAATATTTTGGTCCAGTTCATAATAACTGTAATTTGGAAATGGAAATACCTAAATTTATCCCATTATTTTTTCATAATCTTAAAGGATATGATTCTCATTTTATAATTTCAAAAGTTTCCTCATTAGATTTTCGAAAGTGTGAAATTGTACCACTTAATATGGAAAGATTTATATCTTTTAAGCTTGATTCAATTCAATTGCTTGATTCTTTTCAATTTCTTAGTGAATCACTAGACAAACTTGTTAAAAATTTAAAAAATTCAAATTATGACTTTCCTATAACTAAAAGATTATTCATTGAAAAATTTGGATATAACCAAGATTTAATATATTTACTTTTTAGAAAATCAATTTATCCTTATGAATATATGTCAAGTTTTTCTAGATTCGATGAGAATAAGTTACCGAAAAAAGAGAAATTTTTTTCAAAATTAACCCAAAGTGAATTGTCTGATGAAGAATATGAATATGCTCATACTATTTGGGCAAAATTTAATATTAAAACACTAGGTGAATATCATGATTTTTATGTAAATTTAGATACATCTTTATTAGCTGACGTATTTCAAGTTTTTCGTAGAACAATATTAAATACATATAAGTTAGAACCCTGTCATTATTTAAGTATACCAGGTTTAGCTTGGGCGGGAGCACTTTTAAAAACAAAAGTAGAATTACAACTATTTAATGAATCTGATAAATATCAGTTTTTTGAACTTGGAATTAGAGGTGGTATGAACGGAGTTACAAAACGTTTTGCCAAAGCAAATCATAAATTTCATAACGAATATGATAAAAGTAAAGAGAAAAATTGGTTAATATATTTAGATTTTAATAATTTATACGGTTGGGCAATGAATCAAAAGTTACCGATGAAAGATTTTAAATGGCTATCAAAATCACAATTTAGACAAATTGATTGGTGGTCAATAGATACGGAATCAGATATTGGATATGTATTAGAAGTTAATTTAGATTATCCAAAAAATTTACATGATTTTCATAAAGATTTCCCTCTTGCTCCTCACAAATTCAAAGTCAAAAATGATTTACTAAGTGATTATCAAATAAATACATTAACTTTTCTAAAACAATTTGGTTATAGAAGAACCTCAGTAGAAAAACTTATGCAAACATTATACAAAAGGGAAAATTATATTATTCACTTTAAAAATTTAAAACTGTATTTGCAATTGGGTATGATTTTGACTAAAATACATAGAGTAGTTCAATTTAAACAATCAAATTTTTTATCTTCTTATATTGAAATGAATACTAAACTTAGACAAAATTCTAAAAATGACTTTGAGAAAGATTTATTTAAATTAATGAATAATAGTGTTTTTGGTAAAAGTATACAAGATCAAAGGAAACACTTAAATATAAAACTAGCGTTAACTCAAGGACAGGCATCAAAATATATTTCTAAACCTAATTTTGAAGAATTTATGATTTTAGATGAAAATAAATCATTAATTAAATTGAGAAAAACCAAAGTTAAACTAAATAAACCTTTGTATATTGGATTTACTGTTTTAGAGTTATCTAAATGGCTTATGTTTCACACTCATTACAATGAATTTAAAAAACATTATGGGGTTAATATAGACTTATATTATTTTGATACCGATTCTCTATTTTATTCAATTAGAACTAAAAATTTAATGAAAGATTTGAAAATACATTTTTCTCATATTATGGATTTTTCTAATTTTGATTTAAATCATAAAAATTATGATAAATCAAAAGCTAAACAAATTGGATTGTTAAAATCTGAATACGGAAGTCAAATAATCAAAGAGTTTTATGGAATCAAATCGAAATTATATTCAATTTTATATGGAATTGATTCAAATAAGACTACAGCTAAAGGTTTACAGAAAGCAATATTAAATAAATTTATTAAACATGAACATTATAAGCAAGTTATTGAAAACAACAATATATTTGTTTCAACAACAAGAAGAATTCAAAGTAAAAAACATGAAGTATCTACAGTTAAACAAAAAAAATTAATTTTCACTCCAATGTCTGATAAACGTTATATTTTGCAAGATGGAATAAACTCACTACCATTTGGACATTTCTTAATAAAAGATTCAACAAATTTATAAATAACTATATTGATATTTTACAGATTCGATGACAAACATCTTCTTTTACCGAATGCATAAAGATGCCATACAACCGACTATTTTTAAAAATGATCTACCTTACATCAAAATACATATTTTAAAAACAGAAAATTTGAAAGATGGTGAAAGAAAATATTTAAGAACAGGCTGGAAATGTGAAGTACCATTTGAATATGTTGCTTCTCTTATATCAATAATTCCAAATATTAAGTTGAAAAATAAATCAATCTCTGATGAAGAAATTTATATTGACATTACTAATAAAACCGGAAAAGATATGGAAATTTCTAAGTATCAACCTGTTGCATTCTTGCTTGTATTGGAGAAAAAGTTTGTTAATCCAATGATAATAAACGAAATTAATATTAATGAAACTAACAGTTCAAATGAAGGTATGTTTTTAGAAACAAAATTAGAGAAAGAGAAATATAGATATTTTCAAAAATCATTATTTAAAACTGATTTTGGAATATATTTTCCTGGAGATAACAATTTAATCTATGATAAAATGTATTTATTTTTATAATTTTATATTTTTGATAGAAATAAAATTTTTCAAAATGAACTGTCTGGCAAATGAGCCTATTCGCGCCACACCAGAAAGTGCTGGTTTTGATATAAGTTCAATTGACGAAGGAATAATAAAACCATATGAAAGAAGACTAATTCACACCGGAATTTCTGTATTATTACCAAAAGGAACTTACGGAAGACTAGCAAGCAAGTCTGGATTAGCTTTGATATATGGAATTGATGTTTTAGCTGGAATAATCGATAGAGATTATCGAGGCGAAATATTAGTTTTAATTCAAAATAATTCAGACGATGATTTTATTTTAAAGAGAGGAAATAGAATTTGTCAATTAATTGTAGAGAAATATAAAGATTGTAAATTAATTATGTGTTCTGATACAAATGAATGGACTGAAACTCTTCGAAATTGTGGGGGTTTTGGTTCAACTAATTTAACAATTTAAAATTAATAAAATTTTATCATGTTTTAATGCTAACTTCAATTAATATTTTAGAAAAGAACTTCAAGACAATATTAATTGAAGGCAATTTTAGAACGGGGAAGTCATCATTCCTCGATTACCTTTCTTCACATCCACTGGCTTCAAAATGTATGGACATTTATCCAGAACCAAACGATGAGTGGCAATTTGGCGAAACTAATCTTTTGAAAGAATTTTCTAAAGATGAGGATAAATTTGCATTTCCAATACAAATGAATAATATGTTATATCAGCTAAAAATTAGTCAAAAAGATATGACACCTAATAAAACTTTCAAAGTTATAGAACGATCTATATATTCAACAAGATATGTCTTTTCAGAAGTTCTGTATGATGAAGAACATGTGAATTTGAAAATAATCGATAAATGGTTTAACCATTTCATTTCAACCGAACCAAAATTGAAACCGGATTTACTAATATATTTTCATTTACCATATGATTTATTAGATGAATGCATAGAGACAAATGTCGGAAATAAATATACAGATATTGGATTAAGACCAGATATTTCCTACCTTAGAAAAGTTGAGGAAAAATATTTCAATATGTTTAAAATTTTTAAACAACAAAAGCTTTGTAATAAGATTTGTATCCCTTGGAAAAATTATCCTATGAACACAAATTATAACAATTTAATTAATTCAATAATTTCGGGTGAAATTTTTAAATACAAAGATGTATAAACTTATATTTTAATGAAAAATATTGAATAAAATTATTATAAATTGAATTTAATTTAAATTTATTTTTTAGATTTTATTCATTATCATATGATCGTTAGTATTCAAACTATTGAGGATATCTTTGATGGAAAACAAACCATTATAGCTAAATTAAATTTACCAACGTATGGTTCGATAAAATCTGGATACGTGATTCGTCTCTTTAATAATTTTCATCCAAAATATGTAATAAGAAATGTGGTGGATGTACGACATTACAAAAGCTTTGATGCTCTTCTATTGGTTGAAGGATTGGAGACAATGAAAGAAATAAAGACATATAGATCGCTTAAAAACAATTTATTAAAAGAAAAAAAATTTGGTGTTTTAGCAATTCAAATTGAAAAAATATAATTAATTTTAATTAAAAATTTTTTTTGTGAACTTTTGAAAATTTATTTTAATAAATATAATTTGACAAAACTTTTATTTTTATTTTAAAAATAGATTCTATTTCATCATTTGCAATAAACACAAAGGTGGGCACCATCGATTTATTAAAAAAAGGTTTTCAAGATCAAATTATTCGTTCAAATGTGCCCTTGTATCAAGGATTGAAAATTGGTCAATATATTCGTTTTTACAACAGAACTTATGAGCAGAGTGCTGTTAGAAAAATATTAAATGTAAGAATTTATAAAAGTTATAAAAAACTTTTAAAAGAAAAGGGTAATGAAATACTTAGAAGTTATATGGACTATCGTAAAACAAGGAAATGGAGCCTAGAAACAGAAACATCGATTGGGTTTTTGCTAATTGAATTGGAACCAATTGTTAAAATTTATCCTGCTATGAAAGAACTTTTAAATTTATAGAAATTTTAATTAATTTTATAATTATTTTATTAATTTTTGATATAATTTTTGAATAAACAAATCATTATAATGTTTATTTGATGTAAAAAATTTTAAATATTCTTTCATTGTATAACCTCTGACTCTAAAATATATATATAAAATTGAAAATTTTCCGCAATTTGTTGAATTTCCACCTTGAATTTTCTTTGGATTATAAATAAATTTGTTTCCATTTCTTTGTATAAATTTGTATACTTCTTTATTCAAAGGTTTCAAACCATAACTATCAAAATATTCAATTACACCACTTTTCGGTACAAATATTGCAAACCAATGTTCACCACTTTGAAAAGATTTTTGAGTATTTACAATAAAACTACAATTCTTTTTTACTTTTTTAATTGGGATTTGATCTATTGCCAAAACACCACAAAAACTTTTTCTTGCAAACTTATCTTTTTTATAAGCATGAATA
>JAQFZM010002256.1:0-14295 GCA_034695785.1 Galumna obvia | reverse complement strand
ATTAGTTGAATACTCTTCAAATACAATTAGCATGTTCATTTTTGTATTTCAATTAAAACCTATTAATAGTCAAATTGTAAATAATTTTCATTTATTTGTTTTATTAATTATATTTTGATATTAGAAATTATTTTGAGGTCACCAACTTGCTCATATTGAGCTTGCACAACTTTAAACTATTCTTATTCTAAAGTCTCGCAAATATTCATTTCATTCATTGTTTTGAATTTCATTTCTGTTTTGAAAAATAAATGAAATAAATCCTCAAAAATAATTCATTAATAATTAACATTAAATTTTATTCATTTTATAATCAATAATAACTATAATCACTAACTTTTTATTTTATTTTAAACTTTTTTAGTGAAATATTTATTAAATTTTCAGTTTTAATGATCGGATAAATACTTTAATTAAAATAAATTATATAATATTTTATCTAAAATTAGTTTTCCGTCAAATATATAATAGAATATAAAGAGTTTACACTTTGAAGAAACGGATGTCTCAATCAATGGATGTCCTCTTTTGGACGGAATGTCGGAAATTAATTTAAGTTTAAATTAATTGTATATAAAATTTGTGAACAAAATTTAAAACACAGAAAAAACACATTAATTAATATAATATAATATATTTGTAAAAAAGGTTTGAAATTCATTGAAAGTTCAAAATGTGGAGAATGTATAGAATTCCCGCGTCATCGACGGTAACGATTTTGTTGAAACAATTAGAGTCGGGTTTGAGGCTGTGCTCCGTATCGACAAAACTGGTGTAAATACTGCTCATTGAACCGCCATTTGTCTTAAACGTTTGCAAGAGTTCACCCGATCTGTTCCATAGTTTAATAGATTTGCTGACACTTATGATTAGGTTTCCATTTGGAGAGACCGCCAAATCGTTGACCCAATCGGTGTGCTGTGCGTTAAATTTATGGACACTGCTTTCAGTGAAGTTCCACATTTTGATGGCACCCGAATCGTAGCCAATGACCAGAAATGATGCGTCCGGAGAGAAACGACAACTACGCGGACAGCTATGACTCGGAAGTGACCGGAGTTCAAACAAACCACTACTTGTATTGGAATCAATGTTTTTCCAGCGCCAAAGTTTTACTGAATTGTCGGCCGAAACGGTTGCGATAAGTTTTGAGTCTTCGTTTTGAATTATATCCGCGGAATTGATTTGTGAGGACTGTTGACAGCTGTCCAGCAGTAGATTACGGGTCAGATCTAAAAGGAAAAGCGATCCATTCTCTGACCAAACCATACATTTGTCGTCATTAAATAATTTGCAGTCGACTATTGGCCCGAACTCTACTTCTTGGAGGTCAGGCATTGCATTCGTATCAGACTTGACTTTACGTTTGGGTGTTTTGTACATCAGGGAAAGACTCTGTTGACCCGAATAATTTCTAAATGTCGAGTCTTTGGAAGCGCTGACAAACTGTGGAAGCGCTGAATAGCGTCCAATAAATGCACAAAACGTCACCTCTTTTTCGTGTTTACTTAAAGAATGTGTTTCATTTCCCACATAAGAATGATATATAAGCTCTCCATCGGTAGTACCGAACAAAATGTCATAATTTAAATCAAGAGAACAACACGTTATGTCATAAGTAACTGAACCGTTCATTTGAGATGATTTTGGTTTTAAAGTAATACTTTTATTCTCTTTTCCTTTAAAACAAAAGAATAGTTTAAGAGATGTTATCATTGATTACAACTATTCATACCTTCAATCCCTTCGAAGAGTCGAAGTGTTCCGCTTTCGTCGGGAGTCAATACTTTTAGTTCAAACTTATGGTTTTGTATCGCAAACTTTTTCCTGAGTGCAACCATTGAAGGGCCGAACGTTTTAGAGGTGTCCCAAATCATAACCGTTCCGTCTTCTAATGTTGACAATAGTTTAGTGGACTCCAGATTAAAGTTAATACAGTTAATTGTGTCGGCACACTTGAATGTGGCCACGGGTATTCTTGAATAGCCCGAAATTAGAGACCAGATCACTATCTGATCAGTAGTTGTGGCTCCGGCCACGTATTGAGCGTTGGGACTGACAGCACAGTGTCGGACGTAATACTTTGTCTTCAAATTATTGAATCGATTGTTGTATTGATTTCTACTGATTTGTGAACTCCACTGATAGACATAACGACCAGAAGATGTGAATATGTAGTCAAGTTTCGGACCGAAAACACAGTTCTCGACATTCATTTCGTGTTTAAGTGTTTTAAGTCGAGTTTGATTCGTGTAATTCCAAACAATAACTTCATCGCCAGAACTGCTAATCACTCGCTTCCCGTCGACGGAGAAGTGGCAGCTCATGACTGGAAAGTTATGTTTTCCCAAAATATATAATGTCTCGAAAGTCGACGCTTTCCATATGTGAAGATTATTGTCAGTCCCACCCGAAGCGATTAGATTATCTTTAGATATGGCACAGCATTTGACTTCGACTGTTGTGTCACCAGAACTGAGATCTAAATGTTGTCTATAAGTATGGAATGACTCGTCTATAGTTGAGCAGCCGTTAAAGATATGTGGATATTCTGAGCCGGAACGCGGACGGGGAGACTGTACATCGAATTCAAATTCGTTGCCATTTATGTCATTACTAGAAATGTCCCAAAGTTTAACCGTTCCGTCGTCTGACGCTGTAATCAATTCTGTGCCCTTTTGACTGATTTGACAGCAGTTTATAGTGTTTTGATGGCCTTTAAGTGTTCGCAATTGTTTGCCAGTATTGCTGTCCCACAACTATTTACAGACAGAGAAAATGATAATAAATTTATAATTAAATTCTATTCCCTTTCCTTTAAGGAATAAAAACTTTGTTTTTATATTTAAGAAATGTTTACTTTTATGATTTTGTCGGCGCCGACCGATACTATTGTATTTCCTTTAGGATTAAAAACCCCGTATTTGACACTTCCTAAGTGTAGTTTTGTTGACAAGAGTTTGGATGACTTGACGTTTGACTGATTACTAAACGAAAAAATAATTTCGATTAAAAATGTGATTACAATATGAATGTACTGTTGGACTGACCACCACTTCAAATATAATCGATTACTCTTTGATACCAAATCCAATGCGTTTTGATAGACCTGAGAGTCGTTTGGCTGACATAATGCCAACTGTAAGACATCTATAGTTAAGTCACATAAGAGGTCGGCATTTGTGGCCACAAATGTCTGAAAATCCTTATACCTCTCGTAATTCTGAGGGAATAAATCCAATAATTAATCAAATAAATGAATACAATATTTAAATTACATCTTTGAAACTCTCTTTATAGTTGTAGTAATCATTTAAGAGATCACTCGGACCGGTATATCGTATTTTATTGACCACAAATGACATATCGAGGAATATCTTTGAGAATAAGTCCGAACGATTTGATTTGTAGATATGATAGCCTAAGAAGTAATAAATATATCCGTCGTTTGGCAGCGAAGAGTATTTATAGGAACCGTCCCTTTGAAGGCATCGCTTGAAATAACTCTCCAAAAGCTCGTTGTGAAGGGTCTGCACAAGTATTCAATTAATAAATAAATTATAAAAATTTTAAATATTAGTCACTATATGTTTGTTTCCTTTTTATCCTTTTTATAAAAGAACACTTACTTCGAGTTCAAATTTACACTGAGTTTTCAAAAAGTTTAGAATAATGTCGTGAACCATATATAGTGTGATCTGATTGTTCTTAAGTGTCATAACGAGTGACTTTTGCACCAATTTATCCATAATAACTTTCACATCAAACTTATTTAAACTCCAAACAGTTTGGAAAACCTGAAGATAAGAAAATTAAGTGAAAATTATTTAAATATTGAGTGGAATAATGAGTGCCCAAAATGCAGTCAATACTCACTTCAATTGGAATTCTAATGTCTTCAATAAAGAGCGCAAAATATTTATAGTAGTCTCGAAGTTCTTCGGTGAGAGCGTCGTATGAGTGGTGGACCAGAGTATTGAACTCCAATGTGTTATAAAGGAAACTATTATTACCACCAGAAGAGTGTCGACGCCTTCCGGGACTCTTCGGATCATTTGGAGTATTGGTTACTGACGTATAAATTGATTTCCAGACTTCCGGATCGTTACCATAATCTTCAATAGAACTTCCGATTAGTGTCAAACACAATGGGTTTCCTAAAGAAAGTATAAATTGTTTAAAAAATTTTAATATTAATCTGTTATGAGTTATACCTTTGAATTTTTCAATAATTTTGGTCACACTCTCGTCGGTGAGTTCTTGAGGCTCACATTTAACCCAAAGGGCTAATAATTGTCTGCTCTCGTCGGGTGTCAGTCCGTATTCGTCATGAAGGGCATCGATGAAATGTCTATCACAGTCGGGAACTCTAAAAGATATGATACCTTTGTCTCTTGTGGTCACCAGAATAGGGATTCCGACCTCAAAGTTCTCTAAAACTTCTCTATTCCAGACGTCGTCCAAAACGATCAGAGATTTTGGGTGTTTTCTGAATACATTTAAATTTAATTCATTAGAAAATGACTTATTGTCGGAACAAATGTATACCTAAAGTGAGCCTTAAGTTTAATGATAGCGTTCTCTAAGCACTCAAACTTAATATTGTCGAGTCCTGAGACCCGTTCCCAAAGCAGTTGCATTTTGAGCAATAGAAGTGACTGATCAAACTTTTTATCCTTGGTCATTTGTCCGCAGTTAGTCCACCAGATGCCATCTTTAAAGTGTTTGCAAAACCAATCGCGCACAGCTTCTGCTGCCAAAATCGATTTACCACTTCCTCCCATTCCATTGATTATAATCCAACCCTTTCCTCTTTTTCCGAATTCAGTCAAATGAGTGCGAATTTCCTCCAATTTATTATTTCTTTGAATCAAATTCTTCACTTTATTCGGAAAATCGTGACAAACGACGACACTTTCCTCCTCTAATCTGTGACAACAAAAGTAATAATTAGTACCGAAACTAAATGTATGGACAAATGTATGGACACAACTCCAACAAAAATCATTAGTCAGAGATTGTAATCAAAACTGAAAAATATTTGATTAAATAAAATACTAACTGAAGACTCATTGCAGACAATTTATTGACATCAGTCTTCTCTTTGATCATTTGTGAGACTAAATTAAGAATTTTGTGTCCAATCCATGGATAATATCCCTCTTTAAGTATTATGAATATAAAACTATTATAAGCGAAGTCTTTTGTCACCATTTTTTCACTCAAAGAGTCGATAAAGTGTTGGGCCCTTCGCTCCAGAATAGTTTCTCTCAGTGACAGGTCATTGTCTTCATCCATGTCTTGAGGATAACTCAGAATAGAGTTCTTTTCATCTTCTGTGAAGACTTCGTTGTCGACTAAGTGGTCGATAATGTAATCGACGATCAGATCTTTAGAGATCACGTCTTTGAGTTTGAGAATAGCCTCAGATTTGAGCTGAATTAGGTTTTCCATGATTATTGCCATTTGCCCTGAGCAAATTTTTTACATTTTCATGGAAAATAGACTTAACTAGACAATAATTAAGGCACTTTAATTAAGGTTAAACTAATTAATTAAAATTAAATATCATTTGATTTAAAAAAATATAATTTTGAACTTTTTATGAAAGACTTGACTTTTTGTAAACAAAAATATCTGAAGTATTACTCATCGCTGATATTCATTCATAAATAGCGTTCAATTTTATATGAATTTAGCCCTAATTACCGGATTTTAAGTTAATTTATAAATTGCTAGATAAAACTACATTCTATTGATTATTTCTAAAAGGTTAATAAATCAAAGTTTTTAAGTATTAAATATTTTTTATATTAAATATAATTTTGGCTTCAAATTAAATATACTTTTAGATAATTTTTATTTAACATTTATTCTTAACATTTTCTTAACATTTATTCTTAAGAGTTTGAGTTAGAGTGCATTCAATTGAATTCAATTAGTATTGTTATATAAGTTATATTTGATAAGAATTTCACGCATTAATTGTTAATTTAAATTCATATTAACTGAAATTATAAGCGAATCAGTTATAACTCATTATAAGTAAAAAGTTTTAATCTCTTAAATATGGATCCAATTAAAGACAAGAATCAAATGAAACTTTTGAAAAAGTATTTCACTCATTTGTGTATTTTGAATATAATATTATCTCTTCGATCGATATTCATTGGTCTCTTCGCTCATATCTTTTATGACTTCAAAACACATTTAGTAATTTATGGCGGACTTTGTATTATCCAAATTATTGGTTCTTCTATTGGATGGTTCGCCATTAGATTTGGTAATAGACCTATGCTTTTGGTTTGTGTCATAGCGAACATTATATGGATTATCTCAGAAACTATTTTGTTGACAGTCTATTGGATTAAAAGCAATCCATCCTTTAATCAAGAGATCGATCTTCACGTGTGCGCTATTATCTCCATTATGGCAGCCATAGCTCTGGCTATTTGTTCCTGTCTTGTGATGAAACGCTTGGATATGATAAGAATTACCAGTAAATAATTATAGCATTAATGTGTCACTCAATTAACACTCATTTCTTCAATAAATATAAAATAATTTCGTTTCGTTTTATAAAATAAAGTTTTTTTCATTTCATTTACTTTTGATTATTTATAAAATTTTAATAAATGACAAATTAATGCTTTTTTTGCATAAACTTTATTAATGAGCCATCATTTCATCAAAATTAAAGTAAAAGTTATTTATGAAATCAATTAATTTTTATGAATGTTGTGATTGTTGTGCGTCTTTTCCTCTAATACTTTGCTGATGAGGTAATACTGAATATATTTCAGTGAAATATTCGTTGAAATTCCGAACGACTGTCGCTCTAAACATAACTCAATTAGTATTGAAATTAGAAATTAAGAAAATACTGACTGAAAGATAACATAACCTCTAGTGAGTGGATCCGGTAACCAAATTAACGAGGCCATTCTTTTGGCTCTAGAATTGCTATGTGTTATTGCAGAACAAGGCAATACATCAGTGCCTTGATTATTTAATTTTTAGAAATTAATAATAAAAATTTAATATTATATTAGTTTTGAATGTATCTCACCTTTGAATTTAACCCAATTTCCAATTCTCTTTCCAGTCAAGGGATCTATGGCTGCAATAATGAAACCCTTGAAGAGGGGTCCGCCCAACTCCACTGCAAATCATTATAAGTTTTAAAAACGATTAAAATTATTGATTTTAAAATTTATTTATTCATTTAATTTTGTGAACTATTTTTTTTGTTTATAACTATTTTGTACTCAAACTTTAATAATTAAACAGTTTTTCTTCAAAATTAAGGCAAAAAATTTTAATTTTAAATATTTTTAGAGATATTAGTTTTAAAAATAATGATAGACATCACTCCGTAATCACTCCATAATCAACAATCGGCGAACCATAACATAATATTTCATTTTTAGATAAATAAAAATTTTATGTTTACTAAAGAATTAAAATTTAGTAAATTTCACATAAAAACAGTTTAAACTTTCCTTAATCTTATACTAATTGATAAGACATTTATGAAAAAAATCCGGAAAAAGTTATGTCATTTAAATAATTTAAATTTTTAAAATTCTTGAAAATGCTCTTGGTAATTTTTCGATTCATATCATGTTTACAAATAATTTATTTTAATTTTAAGAAAATATATATAATTAAATGAAATCATCTAAACTCAAAATATTATGTGAAATAAGTCCACAATTCCTTTAAAATTCAGAAAACGACACTTTAATTAACAAAATGTGCATGGTAATTATCATAAAGTTTATATTATAGACTATATTCTATTTATAAATTATGAATTAATATCTGTTAATTGAATTCTGAAATTATTTACCAAAAAATACTTTTATATAAAATTCTTATATAAAGAGTTATATATAAAACAAAAATAAAAAAATCTAAACAAAAATACCTTTTATTCCTTTGAGATGTCCGTCAATATTATTTCCATAGCTATTAGAAGACTGAACCAAATAATAGGGCGAATCCTTAGGATTGGAGGCTTCACTACCCATATGTCTGGGTATTAATGAATCACAGGCTTCGACCGGAGCACCGGAAGGAAAGGCATCGCATAAATTCAATAATAAACCGATAATTAAATAAATTATAATCAAAGAGAAGTCATTTAACATTTTGAATGATTACAAGATTTATATTGAATTCACTTTAAGTCTCTGTTTCTTAGAATTAAAATAAAGGATAAAATCATCGAATTTTCTAATTATCAAAACTTTGGTTTAAAAAAATATTTAAAAAAAAATTTAATGAAATAAAAATAAAATAATTGAATAAATAAATTATTAGGACATGTCTTGTCTTATGTCTTATTTCTTACGAAATTAAAATATTTTCATAATTTTTAATAAGAATTTTATTATTAATAATAAAATTTTAAATTCAAAACTCAATCGTTTGATCACCGAATGAAAGGCTAAAAGTAGTGAAACAAATATTTGAACACAAAGTCAATACTTGTCTGAATGAAAGCAACTTTTGTTTTATAATAATTATGTCATTAAAACGAATAACGAAATTGATTTCAATAAGATTTTGACCCAAAAACGTCAACAAATTATTTTGAATTTAGTTAAAACTATACAATAATAATAAGTGAAATATTAGATATAAAACAAAATAATGATAACAATATTCTCAAAGAAATAATAATAAAATACTTTCTCTAATGTTTTTAAGGCTCTAATTGTAAATACAATTTAATGAAGGCTTCACTTAATAAGACTTTAGTTTCTCAGGACTTTAATTATATTACTATTATTTTTATTCAAATTATATAAAAGCAATTATTTTCAAATCCGACCGCACTTTCAGTTAGTTTATGACCTCAACACTCAATATTCAGTATTTCATTTAAAACTATTCCTGTGTTTAACCACTTTTTAAAAACTCGTCACTCATTTTGATTATAATAATTGTTTTAATTTGAAGAAAGACTTCACTAAACTTTTAGTAAAACATAAATATAAATCAATTTTCAGATCTTTTTGACATTTGGTTTGACTCATACTTACCTCACAGTCATTATAAGGATTGAGGTTTTCATTAACTCTTTTTTTATGAGAATTTATTAGAAATCCTTTAAAACCAAAAAAAGTCTTAAACTGTAAATATTATCTAAAATTCGAATTAAAGTTTAACTTAATTTTTAGATAAAATCAATGATTTATTGAATTTAAAATAAAACTCTAATCAATACAAATAAGTATTTTATTATAGTCTTTATTATTATTATAAGGGAAATGAGATTTAGCAACACATAAAATATATAGCATAAATAAGCAAGTATATTCTTTAACATAAGTGAAAATTTTAGATATAGCAAGATTAATATAACAATACTTTATAATTAACATGATAACGATATTCTTGGTTAACTTTAAGTTTGTTAATTTATATATTATTTTGAAAGGGCTTTACATAAGAATTACGTAAAACAAATCATTGAAAATAAAATTTAATTAATTTATTTAAATTAAAATATAATTAAATTAACGAAAGACATAATATTTGTTTATATAATTTGAAGATTTCGGGCAAAGAATTGAATAACGTTTTCCTATAATTAAATATTAGTTAAATATATTTATATAAAGTATATTATATAACAAATTATAAAAATAAATTAATTAAAAAACAAAAAATTTTTAATTTTTATAAAATTGAAAATTGCAACTTGGTACAAAAGAAGTATCAGTAGTTAAAGTATTTGTCTAATCTTTTAATTAAGTGATACTCCATTTACAAAAAAGGCGTCTAAAATTTGTAATGAAAGATAACATTTAACATCATTTAGTCTTTTGGTTGTCTTTAATCTTATTATTTATTGAAAACAATTTTTGAAAGCAAACCAATAATCACTATATTTACGAACATTTCTCGATATAATTATTGTTATTTATATGAATTTAATTAATTTTAGTTTAAATATTATTCATTTCCATTCGATTCTATATGATATAAAGAATTATTCCTAGAACTTGAAAAAACTTTGTTTTAAAGAATGGGATTTCTATCCATTGCGGGAAATCCTTTGAAGTTTTGTTGACATCATATCATCAAATAAAGTGTTGAATAAATAGTTTCGAAGAAAACAGAAAATATATTGAAAATTATATAAATTTATTATAAATTGTTTCTCTTTTATAACTAATATCATGAAAATTCTATTGTTTTTATTGGCTTTTATTGAAGTCTTGTCTTATGGCTGTCGATGTTTTTATCCTGATATAGAATACTCTCTTTGTAAATATCATTTTAAGTAAAGGCTAAAAATACAATCAATAGTGGAGTGGAGGCAAAACGATTATATATACTACACATTATTATGTAAATCTAAAAAAAACATTAATTAATAGATTAGTTTTATTGACAAAAAACTTGTGATCACATGTAATGCCACGAATTTTTGTTTCACACATTTTATTGATAATTTTCACGTTTAGGCAAATCTGACTCCGGAATGGTTTTCCCTATTCTTTTGTTTTCCTCCAAAATTTAATGACCTAGATCATTCTTTGATTACTATCGTTTTGAGGAATGGGAAGCAAAACAATTAAATAAACATAAATTAAAAATTATTGCTTTAGTAAACTATACTAGTTAAACCTTTCATTTAAACCTTATCAACTTTAAGCATAATATTTTAGTGAAAATTTTCCTTTTTAAAATGAACATGCACTACAAATTAGCTTGGTTTACGAAATATTTTTTTAATTTAAAATTTTTTATTATGAAATAATTTTAATTTACCCTAAAGTAAAAGCATGTTTAAAACAAGTTAAGTGTTTTGTTATGGTAAAATTAATCAGATATAATAATTATACCTTAGAAGATTTTTTGTATTAAATTTCATGGTGAAATAATTTCACTAATTTTTCATTTTTGGTATTCATTTACACTTTGTTTGTATTACAAATTAATTTTATTTTATATTTATTTTTTTTGGAACAAATTAATGACTTCCAAACATAAAAATATAGTCTAAACATTAATTAACACAATATTAAACTTATATTTAATCTAATGATTATATTATTTAAAATTTGTCTTTAATTGCCCTCAGATTTCAATTTTATTTTATATTAGAAATAAATAAATTTCTAATTAAAACTAAATTCTTTTTATAAAATCAAACAAAAAGGTTAAACCTTAAAGCTTTGATATAACCTGGTCTAATTAAAAAATTCTATTTATCTTGCTAAATAATGTTACCTTTCATTTCCTAATTAGATATAAAAGATTATGAAATATAAGATTTTAAAAAAGTAATTAGAGAATAAAAAGTCTATTTTATAAGTAAGCACAATTTACCCCATAACAAATATATTACTAATTTCTTTTGATAAATACCAAGTATCAAATTAGGAATAAATTATGGTTTAACTTTTAATTTAGTTTATTATATAAAGAATTCTGATCTGAACTCAATTCTAATTATATAAAACAATAAATTAGTTTAACTAATGATTTACTAAATAAAACTTCACTTTTTCCAGAAATAACTAAACTTTGAAAACATTATATAAATGAATATAACCTTAAATATAATTTCAAAATAAAAAGATATTCTTCTAAACAAATATTTTGTCTACAAATAGACCTCATATTTATATAACAGAATTTAACTAAAATGACATTTCAATTGACTCATCAATTGTTTCAATAAAGATTAACTTTTTCTAGATGTTTTCTTAAGTTCTGTTTAAACTAGGTTGATTAAATAGAAGAATGATGAGTAAAGAAACTAAAATTGTATTCTATGCGTGGGTTTCTTATCTATTAATAATAATATATTATTATCATTAAAAGACAATTAATTATATCTATAAACTATTTTCAATGTATTATTTATCGTTTTTTTAAATTTAAGATTAATTTATTAATTATTTGAAAAATATTTTTATTTTTTAAAGTATCAAATATTTACAATTTTTTTTAAATAATTTTAAGTAAAAAAGTTTTGTCGCCAAAAGACATTATTTTGTACTCATTTTTGAATTAAACTAAAGTTTATTTCAAAGTTTATATTCTGACCGAAAAACATAACTAAGAGTTAATACAAGTCTTTGATTTACAACTTATTAATAATAATAATAATAAAGAAATAAATTGAATTCAACACAAAATAATAAATAATTATTAATAAAAATAATAATAAATAATAGAATTAAAAGCGAAAACTTATACAAAATGAGATGTTATTCACAAATGATTGTCATTCAACACAAATATTTTCAAAATTACTATTTTCCAGATAATCTTGGTCTTCATTCTTTCTTGTAATTTATTAAACTCCGGCCAAACCTAATTAAAAAAGTAAGCAAGGTAAAATTTTAGTTCAAAGTTTTGTCTAAAACAGACCAACCTAGGTCTTCCAGCCACAGCGCTCTCCTTATCTAATTTATCCAGGAATGCTTTCACATTCACAGTTCGATGTTGAAAGTGAATACCAGAATTGACATACTCTTGTTCATTTGACTCCGGTTTTGGTGGAAGTGTTCGCGACGGCAAATGCATTAAATGTATTTCAATCACAAACATTAAAGTAATTAACAAAACGATTCCCATTTTGACGACCATTTCTTCACTAATGAATCAAATAATTTCTTAAATCTTTTATAACTAAATCGAGAGAAGAAAACATAAAATATAATAAGTATTAAACATAACTTTTCATTAAACACGAGTTCAGACAACAAACAAATTTAGATAACATTTCCACAAATTCATTCAGAATTGCAATCAAAAAGTCTTACCTTTTAATCAAATGCTATCTTAAGAATAGATAAGAAAAACTTTATAAAACTCGAAATATTAAAGTATTGAACGAAATATCACTTTTATCTCATTTACTGTTAAATGAAATGATTCTCTGATTTGCGATCTTTTATATATAGGGCTCTGCAAAGAGATCGATGTAAAGGTGTGTATGTAAAGGTGTATATGTAATTAAGCCGTTGTTATATAACTTCATTATATCTCACCTGAGAATCTGTTCAGACCCTGTGATCGATTAGTTTTTGTTTCATAACTAAAAGTTTCATTTTTGAGACATTATATAATCAGAATTCTCTGACCATAAGAGAGAATCCAATCTCTAATAAATAAGAAAAACTCACTTCAGGACACTTTAAAGACTTAAATGATATTTACATTAATGTCTTAAGTCAACAATTAATCGATTGTATTGTTATAAAAGACTTATGTCACCCGTATTAGCTTTACTCACTGTTTATTCAAGTGACTTCTATGCTAACATTACTGATAAATATATTTTTTTTCAATTTCTTAATTGATGCGATGTTTTTGTTAGAAATTATGTAATTTTTTTGTATAATAAGACTTAGAGTTAAATAATATTAAGAACTATGAAAATCAGGAAATTGTATAAATTACGAATCATGAAATTGACTTACCAAGTTAATTAACCAATATGATACATAATTTCGATTTTGACCTTTCTTATTTCTCAGTTCATATTAAAATATGTTTTATATCTCGAAATGGTTTGAAAAGAATTCAATTCTAGAAAAGTCTAAATAAGAGTTAATTTGACTTTAATTCAATTAATGCTTGAATTAATTGGACTTCAATTCATTGTTATTCTTCAGAGTTCGTACATTTTGAACGATGTTGTTATTCGCGTTGTTATTATGAAATAGTTTTTTAGATTATATTCTCATTGATTTGACATTTTTTCTCTGAAAAGGATCTGAGAAACAACTGAAATATGAAATTATATAACAAAAAAAGAATTTTCCATTTGTTTTGACTCATTTTTAACTAAATTATTTAAATAATAAACTAAATTAAATAAAAATCTAAATTAATTAGTAAATATTAATTTGAATTCTATTTAGAAATTAGATTTTTAACAAAAAAAAGTAGTTTTAGTGCTTGAACTAGGTAAAATTTTGTTTATTATAAAATCAGCATAAAATATAAAGTAAACAAAAATTGATCAAAAGAGGTGCAATAACGTCCCGAAGCATAAAATCTAGACAATTATTTCATGATTTAACCATGGTTAAATAATTTACTTAATTCAAAGTTTTATTAAATAAAAATACATTATATATGAAAGTTATCGAAAGTTAGGGAACGATAGCCTGAGGTCCAGGTTTGTCGACAATTCAGAGTCGTTTAATTGTCAGTGAATTTCAAAACCAAATGTCATACGTTTATGTATTTTATGAGAGACACAAGTGTTCCAATTAAAAGTTCCAACAACCAATATACCAAGAACCTAATCTATAG
>JAQFZM010002255.1:0-14300 GCA_034695785.1 Galumna obvia | reverse complement strand
ATGTTTACTTGGATTAAAAGAGTGGATACACTTATACTCTCAGAACTGGGATTAGTGTTTGAATTATACTTTTCATTTGCTTTGATATCCACTCATTTTAGATGTGTCTTAAACTCTCTTAAACTTTCTTAAACTCTCTTTAAGTGTCTAAATATGTTTCAAATTTTAATCGATAACTTAATAAAATGATAACCAAAAATCGTTTAAAATATATTTTAAAAATTATTAAACGCTTTATTATTATTTCATATAAATATGATTTTCATCACAAAAATAAAGACAAACGTCTCGAGACTCGAGTTTTTATTAAAAAATATTGTTTTGAAAAATAATTTAAATCGATATTCAGTGGAATAAATTCTTCGGTTAACTCTATCTATCAATTGATAAATAAATAAAACAAACATTTTATTTGACAAATAATTTACAAAACTTTCTCTTAAATAAATCCGAGGCCACATTTGGAATCCACTGCTGTAGACATTGCTCTGCATTTCTATTGAAATTTAAATCATTTTATTTTAAAAATACAATTTTTATACAATTTTATGAAAAGTGTTAAAAATGTTTTCAATAGAATTGAATACTTATTATATTTTAAAAGACTTTCAATTAATTTAAATAAAACTCTAACCAAATAAAAGTCAGTTTTGTTTCTAAAATAGATTATAATTGAAGATCACTTTCATCGATGTCGTAGTTGTCGTCGTCGTCGTCCACCTAAACATCAAATGTTTAATTAAGGCAAAAATTAGTGACAAATAATTAAACAAACCGTTTGACCCAATTCTTTAAGTCTTTTCTTATAAAATCTTAGTTTTGAGTCCTGGTCTGTGAGGAGGACCAGTAGGTCTTCCTGTTCTTTTTTAACGCTTTCCAATTCATTTTCAAGTTTTTGTTTTTCAGTTTCAATGTTCTCCTCATTTGATGTATTTCTTTGACTGATCTCAAGATTGGTCTTCAACTGATTGACTAATTCTTCCAATTCTTTGTTTTTATTAGTGAGGGCTTCGATATAGTCTTCGTTTTGGTTTGGAATTTGTGGGTCGCCTTCAATAGATTTGGTCTTCATTTGGTTATTCTATAAAAAATAATTTTAAAAATTCTTATAAAACAATTGACTAAATTCTAACCAAATTTTCAATTTCTTTATCTTTTTCTATAATTTCTTCTTTAAGAGTTTGAATTTGACTCTTAAGTTCTTCAAAATTATTTCCGTTCTTTAGAATAGAATCGTCTGATCCCATATTAATAGCGGTCAGACTAGAAGTTGTGGCACTTTTCTGTGCTTTAAGCAAAGAATTTTGATCTTTTAGTTGTTGAATATGAGACGACTGTTCCTGCATTTGGAGCAATACTCGACTGTGTTCTTCTTTTAGAGCACAAAATTCTCTTCTGATTAGAGTTAGCTGTTGGTCCTGTTCTCGGATAACTTCTTTATATTGATTTAGTAGTCTGTGTTCATCTGCTGTCATATTAGATTCGGGACCATTTACTAAATCAGTTGGTTTTGATTGGGCAGCTTTTATCACAACTCCTAAAAGAAATTATGATTTTATTTTATTTAAAAAAAACAAATCAATAGAAACCTTCGAGTGATTTAAAGAGACGACAAAATTCATAATCAAAAATCACGTCTTCAGTTCGTCTGTACGACAATTGAGGCCTTTGAACCGCTTGACTATAACTCTCATTCTTTGATATTGAACTCAATTTATCCAAAAATATTTCCAAACCTATTCTTTTGACAATCAGTTGACATAAATCTTCTCTGTTTTGAAGAATTTTCAAAAACAAAAAAAAATCAAGTAATACTCAATTCATTAATTAACTAAAAAAGTGTTAGAATTTAATTATTGTAAAAAATAGGATTAGAAATGAATTAAATTCTTTTTTTCTGATTACAAAAATAAAGAGAAAAATGTCTCACTTCGTAAAACTGGGAACAGAGTTGTCATTGAAATGAATACAAATGCCTAAAAGAAAAGCGCAAATTCCTTGGATAAGAATTTCGAGGTCATCGCCTTCGACGAGACCCACTTGTGAAGTCAAATAAGGAATATTTGTTGGAATGTTTAAGAAGTGCGTTACTGCCAGCGGACAGTGCGAAAGCCAAGTGCATAATAGCATCAAAAGACTGATTCGCTTTTGGAAATTTCCTCCGATTTGAAGAATGGTTGAGCAGTGCTTTAGTAGTGAAACCGGAGCCGTTCCCACATCTGTAGCCAATTGAACTCTAAGCAGTTGCTCTTTTTGTGTTACATTTTCGACCAGTGAATGACCCAAAGCAACCGAAACGAACCAATTAGACAATGGGTCACAACTAAATAGTCCGCTACACAACAGTTGTCCCGCAGTGACGACAGTAACTGTTAAACAATTATTTGAAAATTCGACTAAATCGCAATCAAATTTATAATTGAACAAGTTCATTTGTTCATTTTTTTGAGTTAGAAAATTGAAAATAAATGACATAATTTTTAAAATAATTTTATAATAATTTAAACCTTAAAATCACTCTATTTTAGAGAGAATTACATTTTGAAAATATTAGAGTAGAGTACAGACCTTCTGTAGAACTGGGAAGTAATGTTTGAACAATCTGTGCTTGCCCCAATTCATTTCTATAAAGAAAGCACTGAAAACAGTAAAGGACAGCACATCTCAGTTCGAAGGGTTGCTTTTCATTAACCATTGACATCAACAATACTACAATTGCAGGTTTGGGCGGAACTGTCGGCGCATTAACTGTACTGAAGTATTCCTGGTTGTGATGATTACCGCGAATTACTTCAGAGACTGCGTTAATGGTCTAAACAAAGTTCTTATTAGAGAAAATTGTTTTAAACTTCAATTTAATAAATACTTCGGTGAGAATATCTGCGGGAATACCGCTCGCCATTAAAATGAGACACAACTTTTCGAGAAGACCACTTTGTTGCATAACCTTCTGACAGGAAGTGGTCACTTGAAGCGGATTATTTGGTGACACCAAAGTTCTGATCACTTGAAGCATAAATAACAAATTGGTTGCCTTCTGGGCGTTCCATACGGTCGCTGAAGGGATGTCCAGAAATGGTAAAAGTCTTTGGATATAAGAGCCTTCTTTGAAAAAATTCTGATTCGAAGAATTCAATTTCAAGAGATTTTGTAATACTATTAAACAGTCTTCGACGACAACCCCTTAAAATAAATTTTTTTTATTAAACCTTAAAACAGAAAAGGGTTTAATACCGCCATCACTATATCCCTCTTCAGCTGCGATTTCCAGAAGTCTATCGAAGGCGTTCTCAAAAGCAACGATTTTTTGAATGTTTGCATTACTTCGAGTCAAATGAACCAAAAGAAGTAAAGCGTCGTTTCGTATCACTTCTCGACTATCGGACAAAAGGTCCATAAGTCGTGAGACTCCCATAGGATAAGCAAGAATACAGTCCTGACAGTCGCGTAACTTATTTCTCAATAAACCGATCAATAGTTTGACTGAAGGCCACCGAACTTTGAAGTCATATTCAGCCAATAATTCGAGTAAAAGACATACATTTTCTTTACGTTTAATAAATATTTCTGTGAACTGAACGCCCAAATCAGGAGACGTATCACCGCTATTGACCCCAACATTAGTGGTATCACTTATTTCATCGACAGAACCCGAAACCACATAATTAAGAGTATCGATGGCGTAACTCATTATTTCAGTATCACTCGAATCGTTTTGTAAGACATAAGTCAAGGCATCCATTGCCTGAGCGCCCACTTCTAATCGATAGGTTTTTGATAATGATTTCAGTGCCCGACACGCATCGCGTCTGTCCTCAAGAAGTGTAGAACTTTCTACTCTTTCCACCAGTTTTTCGACCTTTTATTCATTAAAAAGATATTAATTTTTTTTAATAAAATATGTTATGTTTTTACTGTTTCTGCGACCGACGGCTGACTCGTGTCCTGAGTGTTACCGACCACTGAATTCCAACCACTTTTTATGAAATCCATCCCTTTTTTGATTGGATTAAATGAAAACCAAGAATCAGTTAAAAAAAGATTTGAGAGACAATTGTCCCAAATCTGTGTTGGATTTAAGGCTTATTTGGCAGTTATTAGTCGTAAACAAACACTCATTTGTTTTGCTTTCACTCATCACTTGATTTCCTGACTCTCGGGTTAAACATAAATCATGTCTTCATTTGAATCAAAATCGAGTCATTTCTTGGAATCATTTTTAGTGTAAAAATAATATTTTGTTATTTTTTAACATAAATTTATTCAAATATTTGTCAAATTCTTAAGAAATGAATGAAAACTCAATATTTAGTTACAAAAAGAAGTTTTTTTTAAAGACGACGTCATTGAAGTGATGGCAACCGACAAACCATCAGAGGATAAAAGATCTCAATTTAAAGCACTTCTCGTTTGGTTTGTTCTGAGTCTCAATTTAAAGATCTCTTTAACCACTTCTAAGTTGACCTCAATTTACAGATTATTTTGAGGAAATATTTTACCAAAAATGGATCCAATGGTGAGTTTAATCACAATTTCAACGGTTTTTAATTAAAAGAAACATATTTTGTAGTCAACCCTCAAATCGTAAGATTCGGTCAAATTTATAACTGAAATGAATTCTCAGGTTTTAAATCATTAAAATCACATGAAATACATTTTTTGTGAATTTAGTTCATTAATCACTCATTAATTACTAATTCATTAAATTTTGAATTATTTAGTGATTTGAGTCATCTTTTTGTTAATACAGTGAATATCCTCTCAATTGACATCTGTTTGAAACACTGTTTCCATTCTTTTTCTATATTTAACCAAATATTTAGTGATATTTCAATTAAATAATAATAAAAGTGTTTTACTTTTTTTTATTAGAAATTCTCAAAAACAAATTATTTTAATATAAATTTTGAATTAATTTATAAATTAATTGGATTTAAAAATCATTTTATTTTAGGATTATTTGAAAAGAGATTTGAACTGAAAGATAATTCTTTGGCTTCAAATTGTCTTCAATAGAAGTAATGGTTTTACTTTTTGGCAAAAAATAGTTTCGTGTCTCTGAACTCAATTTATTATTATTTCTTTTCTAAGGATTGAATCAAATGTATGTTTGACTGAAATTCAATAATTGCTTCTAATTTTCATCAGATTTTTATTGGTTTGAATGTCGACGAAAGCAATAAATTAATTAATTAATTAATATTTTGAAATTAATTAAATGATTTATTTCTTCACTACAATATTAGTTATGATTAATAACTGTTAATGACTTATAATTTATGAGACATTAACTGTTAAAATGAGCCCAAAATAATTGGAAACTAATAAACAAAAAGTGATAAAAATAGGTTTAGACGTCATATGTTTTTACTATTAATTGTTTTGCGACAAATATTTTATTTCTAATTAATGGGTTTTAAGTTTAGCCCTAAATTTAAACGAAATTAACGATTGTTTGCAAAATTTGTTTCAAAGATTAAGAGATGATATCATTTGACAAATCATTGAATTTGAAGTCTGATATCAAATAAATGTTGAAATTCTTGTGTCTCTCAAATCAAACCCTTATTATATCTGACAATTCTGTTCAAACAAAAAGTGATAATAAACTTGAAAACTTTATGTACTTTACTTCAATCAATGGGTCAGACAATCATTAGGACTTTGAAAGTAATTTTCATCCTTTGTTTCACTTTTGGGAATCGATTCGTGCAAACTTTCATTAGTTTATCATTTGTTTGATTCATGAAATGTAGAGGTCTTCAGATATAAATGAATTTGTTTTTACTCCTCAACACTCTTTTAGAACTAGTCTTCATCTAAACCTGTTATCATTAAATTCATGAGTTTTTAGATTCTAATAAAATATACTTTGAATTTACTTTTGGTTTTAAATAAAATACAATTATTTAATAATTTTTCTTAATTTTCTAATTAACAGAATTTCTTTTAATTGAAGCGAAAATTCTTGACTTGAAAAGATGTCGTTTTTGACCAATTTTTATGCCAACAAAAAGTCTCATTTCTTTGGTGGCAACACATCTACAGAATCTCATAGTGATCGAGGTCTGTTTAATTTATATCTATTAAACTTATCAAATAATCTATAAAATTTATTTCTAACACTTTAAATGAGGATATAATTCATTTTGTTCTTACAACTATTTTGTTAATCAGTTTTTATTAGTTATAACTTATAACTAATAAGTTATAATAAAGTAATAATAAGTTCAGTTCAATGATATGTATTTACAAATCACTGAATATAAGTCTTTATAAGTAATAATTTATCGAAATTTTCTTATTTTTTATGTTTATTCACTAAAGACTACAAAAAAAATATTATTAAAGTCTTTGGAATTAAAGTCTTTATTCTATAAATATTTTTTTGATATCAATAATAAAATCAAATATAAAATAATATTCGAATAAATGTTTTGATAAAATAAATGATTGTCTCGTTTTTCTCAATTAATAGAAACTTATAAATAGAAGTTTAGTTATAATAAAAATATTACTCAATTGAAAGTAAAAGCTATAAAACATTCATTGAATAATTGAAAGATAACTCACTATAAATATCTTTATATATATTTATTAATTAATTAAATTAAGGCTAAATTTCTTATAGATTAGATTCAATCAGATCTATTATAGAGATTTATTGGTTTCAATAAATGATTGCAAGTTTATTTTAAGTTCAATTATTTGATTTCATAAACTACTTTTATCTTGAATTAGCGAAGTCTAACGACACGAGTATTTGCAGTCATATCTCATTTATTGGCTTAACTTCACTAATATTTACTGCAAAACGTGTTTTAATCGTTTTGATTGTCGACAATATTTTCATCTAATTTTGGATAAATTCTTCTGAAATCAGAGATTTTTATTAATTTCGTTAAATATTTTCAGTGAAATATAATATCCTTTAAAAAAATGTTGACTTTATTTGTAACTCAAAGAAGAAAAAATTCTTTTGACTATTTTGAGTCACAACATAATCCTTTGATGGCTTTGTTGTACTCAAGTTATTCTTCATCAAAATCAGGTGTAAATGTCCGGTGGACAGCCCAACAGCTCCAAATCGGTCCGAGTCCTTTGGTTTTAACCGGTCCCTCTGGAAGTGGCAAGAGTACTCTTTTAAAGCGCTTAATGGATGAATTCCAGGACTGCTTTGGTTTTAGTATTTCCCGTAAGAATTACTATTTTTCATTTATTTTGAAAAATTAGTCATTTTGTTTAAATGTAATTAATTATTGAAAGATACTACACGACAGCCCCGTCAAGGAGAACAGGACGGAAGAGGTAAATGCTGACTCAAACTATTTCAGGAAATTTATTTTGTTTTTTAAAACTCAGAATATTATTTCATTTCTCACAATGAGTTCGAAAAAAATATAGAAATCGGAGATTTCATTGAATATACAAAATTCTCAAATAATTATTACGGGACCAGGTACTTTTACAATACATTTAGTGTATATTTTTAAAATAAAAACTATATTTGTAGTAAAAAAGCAGTAAAAGATGTTCAGAGTTCGGGTAAAATATGTATTTTAGACGTTGAAATCGAAGGCGTTAAGAGTCTAAAGAAAACAGATCTGAATCCGAGATTCGTTTTTATTAAACCTCCAAATATGGATGAGTTGGTAAGCATTGGATTCATTGGGTTCTGATTCCCAACATTTTCTGTTCTCTGATCTCAAATAAAAGGAAAACCGTTTGAGAAATCGGGGGACAGAAAGTGAAGAATCAATTCGAAAGCGTTTACAGCGCGCTATCGATGAGATTGAGTTCCACCAAACGAATGAAGCCTTCGATTTGACAATTGTTAACGATTCCATTGAAGAGGCTTACAGTCAACTAAAACAATTTATTCTTCAGGTATTTAATCAAATCAAATGAATTTCTCTCTCATTAATCATTTATTGACACTTAAGGACATCGAAGCGCTTAAACTGACGCGTGGAATGTAAACTACTCTTATCACAGATACGACAACAGTGACAACACCTTTCAATTTGGGCTAAATATTGAATATTTCAGTATTTTTTAATCTTCAGTATATATTAAATTTCATTTGACTCATATTTTATGTATTTATTAGCATTTATTTTATTTTTACTTTCAATCAATTGTTACAAATATTAAGTATTTTCTATATAAGTATTGCAAATATTTTCAGTTTATTACTCACTTGAGATGAAAACTATGTTTAAATCAATGTTTATCTCACTTTTGTCTGTATTAACAAATGTATAGAATTTAGATTTTAATGAAATAGTTTTAGGACTCAGTATTTGACTCGTTTATGATATGAATTTAGTTTAAAGAAAAAACTCTTTATTAAACTTATGTTTTAAAAACGAATTTAAGTATTAAAATAATTTTAATATTTAATTCTTATTAAAAGTATTAAAATATAAATAAATAATTTAAGAAATCAAACGATTTTAAGTTTATCTAATAATTGGGAGAGATATGGATTTCCTCCTAAGGCTTCAACTTCTTCTCTGGCCTTAATATCGATTTCATTGAGAGTCTTAAGGGTGTAATCAAAAGAACCGAATGATTCCATCTTTTGAACGCCATATTTCTTGAGTTCAACATTTTTAGTTCTCTGACGTAATATATCTATAATTATAAGTAAATTAAAGTCGTTTTTATAAAAACTTATATAAGACTTAATTACTCACTCATTATTGTAGAGTCGTTTGGATTGTTTTGTATGGAATGAACGATAGGAAAAGAAAACTTTCCTTCAGTAAAGTCTTCGCAATAACTCTTATTTTCTTCGTACTAAAGAAAATCTCTTTTAGTTTAACTCAAATTTTAAATAAGAAATCAATTATACCTCAACTGACTTAAGGTTTGCGTAATCGTCTCTTATCTGAAAACATGTGCCCAAAAGTACTAAGAGTTGTGTGTAATCGCGTTTATCGTCGCTAAACAATTGCATCAGTTTAACCCCTAACCCAAAGAGTCCGCCCGTTTTCCTTCTAACCATTAAAAGATACTGTTCTTCTGTCGGACATTTAAAGGAATCCCTCCAAAAAATATCCATTCCTTAAGATATAAGAGTATATAAAGAGATTTGGTTTGAAAGGAATGAGTGTCAAACCCTGTCCTCTATGGAGTTCTAAAAGTTGTTCAGAAAATATATGAACCGCTTCTGAAACTTTATCTTTTGGTAATTGTTTGATAGTCTTTTCAAGAGTTAAGAAATAGACATAATTAGCAGAATTGATAGTTGAGGCCACACCAAAGATATTGTGCGCCACTGGAATTCCTCGACGAAGAACTGAATTATCTTCGATGTCATCGATAAGAAGACTCGCGTTGTGAAGCATTTCAACGATTTCACTGATTGTCAACAGATTGTCGTTCGGTATTTGAAACCAATGATTGAATGCCTAAAAGTTGTCAATCAGTTAACCATTGATTTAAATGAAATCATTGATTACTTGAATGAGTTTCGTTCGGATTTGTTTACCACTGCTTTGAAGTAAATAATTGTAGGGCTCTAACAATATCTTATATTTTACCACAAATTAAACATTAAATTCTCTTTAAAATCATATTATTTTACCTTTTCTTCGACCTCTTCAGACATTATTGATGTCAGACTTCAATTTAATCAAATTAATTGAGAACTGGTTTTAATTTCATCGATTTTTTAATTAAAATAAATTATTTGTAATTTAATACAAAAAACAGTTTATCGTCCAATTCATAGACTAAATGACTTACTTTTACGCCCCCTTTCAGACCCTTTTTTATGACAACACAAAACTCACTTTTAGAGCTTTAGAGCACTTTTAGAGCACTAATCCGAGTAATATATTCCAGTAATACTTAAAATCAATTAAAGGTTCGATATTTAAGCCTATATTGGGATAAATTAAAGAAATTATAGTTAAATAAAATATATTTTCACTCAAACTGCAGTCAATACGTAAACATTGAATTAATTGCTTAAAAAATCATTTGAGTCTTTAATGATAATTATATATAATTATTATAGACTCAAATTTTGGCTTATAATGAAAAAAACCTTGTTCACTCTAAGGGAAATTGCTATTAAATTATAATTATAGAAATGTTCTAAACATTCAAAAGAAGGAAATATTTTGGAAAATGATTTTTATGTTTTTATAGTGAAAAAATTGTGTGATTTTGAGTAAAAATGAGTTATCGATTATGTTTTAAATTAAAACTTTCAATCATTAAATTTTTGTTTAAATTTTGTTTAAAAATAAAATTTTTTAGTGAATAATAAATGAAAATATAAATCTTTTCATTTAAATTAAATTTAGTATTTTTTTTATTAAATTATTAATACATTCGTTGTTTGAAATAATAGTTTATTTTCTCTTTAAAACGAATTTAAGACATTTTCTTAATTTATTAACATTTTGTTAAAATACATTTAATTAACAAAAATTTTAAAATATATTTTAATTAAATTTAAATTTTCTGTTTAATCATTGATTGCTTCAAATGTATCTATAGTTTATTTGCTGGTTTTAATATTCTAATTGACCATGCTACTATTATTTTATAACTTATTACCAATTATATTAATCGTCTGTTATTTAGTTGTGACGGAATGACAATTATTATGTATTTTTGAAGTATTTTTGAAGTCCAATCAGTGATTATTTTATTAACAAAAGAGAATAATTTGAATATTTGTTTCATATTTATATGTATTTATTATATATTCTAATAATTCTTGAATTAAATTTCAATATTTGAGGTCAACCGAACATTAGATGGAATTAACAATTATTGGAAGAATAAACAAAAACAAACAAAAAAACATTATTTAAACTATTAAAATGTAATCCAATTAACAGCGAATTTTAAAATAGTAATTGATTTGAATTATAGGCATTTCTCACAACCGTTTGTTTAATAATCAAAACAAAAATAAATAAAAGTATTATTTTTTAATCCAAATAAATATTCACAAATAGAAGACCGAAATCGGAAACAATTGACAAATATTTCCGAATTAAAATTCTGAAACTCTTACATAAAATATTTGCTGATTTAATAGTATATTTAATAGGTAATGAACTAGGTTATTCAGTTAATATTTATATTATCAACTTTTCAGGTGTTTTATTCTACGATTAAATTAATAATAATATAAAAATAATAAAAATTGTAAAACTTATCTAAAAATATATATATTTGAGTCATAATAATAACTATTAGAGAAATATTAAAAATAATTGCACTAAACTTTTAAAATTGAATGTATAATATATTAATAAATAGGTGAGATATGATAATAATTTCAGCATGGTTCATCTTACGTAAAAGTTTCAGAAAACTTCTAATTAAATAATCGAAATAATTAGTAATAAATTAAACTCAACTTAAATATCAATCGATTCTAATCGTTATTCGAGTCAAAAGTTCCCATTTTTTATATTAATTATTGTTTTACATTTTTAATTATAATTTACCATGTTCAATTGAATATATGAATTATTACAATATTTTATTCTAATATTAATTTTTGGCTAAAACTGAGATAAGGCCAGAAAAGTTTAGATTCAATTAAAACTATATTATTTCAATAAAATTTGAATTAAATGAGAAATAAAATGAAAGGTATGTATGAGTAAAGAATGTAATAACGTTAGAATGGGACGTAATCACTTGCCCGAAAATCACTTGCCCGAAATTTATTTGCCCGAAATTTACTTGCCCGAAACTCACTTTCCCGAATTCATTTGCCCGAAAATTATTTGCCCGGAATTTACTTGCCCGAAAATCATTTGCCCGCATTCATTTACCCGAAATTATATGCCTGAAATTCACTTGCCCGAAAAAATAAAATGAATAAAAAACCGGGAATATTTAAAAGCGCTTTCTTATTATCTCCAAATTTGAAATAAAGATTTCATGTGAAAGAACGATGCATGAATTTCCCTTTCCCTTGGGCTATATCCCATATCAAATTGTATTCATATTTAATCGATTCTAAAATGAATAAGGAGATTTATGTTTCAATCGGTTGAATATTGAGAGGGGGAGGCGCCACAGGCGGTCAAACTTTTAATTTTTAGAAATTTTTTAATATTGGATATACATTAAATTCATTTTAACCATGTTTCGACAAATAATTTTTAACTTTTTAAATGAAATTAAAGAGCATTTTAAATGAAATAAATGGTAACAAAACTAAAAGTTGTTATTTTTTATTTTAAAAATATTTCAATTTTTGTAAATAGCTACAATAAAATGAGTCATACGGTGTAAATACTTAAGTTAGCATTAGACTTTTACCAACAAATCGCTAGATTTATCAATATAAACTCTTATAGGAAAATTCAGGCATTATTCTTTGATGTTTATTTGCCGGGTACTTCGTAAACTTGGGAAATTTCCGAATTTTTTATTTAATTTTTTCGGACAAATGAATTTCGGGCAAATGAATTCGGGCAAGTGATTTTCGTGGAAGTAAATTTCGGGTTAGTGAATTCGGGCAAGTAAGTTTCGGGCAAATGAATTTCGGGCAAGTGATTTTCGGGTAAGTGAACCAATCCCAATTCAAAGTGATGTACAGTAATTACATTTTTTGAAAAATAGTGATTTAACACAAAAAACTATTAAATAATTAAATTTTATTAAATTAATGAAAATAATTAAACATATTTTTATTAAAAATGTTTTAATTTAATAACAACAAATGTAAGAACTTTTGATAATTTCTAAATTATTCAAGCAATTATTCATAATACAGTAAATTCCATTTAATTTAGAAATGTTGTCAAACTTTTAGAAAATCAAAGGCTCGTGATTTACATTCATAGGTCAGTCGTCAAATATTTTAGAAAAATTGTCATTTATTTTAGAAAAAGTCATTTATTGTTATAAGATATTGTCTATTGTGATAAAAATACATAAGATTTGATTTAAAGAATATTAAACTTTGAGTTAAATAAACCAACTTTCGATAACTTCGGAATTAAGACAATCAACAAAATAAGACTCCATATGTTTTACAATTATTTTTCGATTTTTATCACTTAAAAGTTTGTTCACTCTTTTGGGATAACTTCAAGTCATTTTCATATAAAGTCTATTGTTTATCAATTCAGTTATAATTTTAAACCAAAACAATAACTCATTGGAAGAATTTTTTTAATTCATTGGTTCGAATATTAGAGAAATACTTATTTTCTGAAATAAATGACAATTTTTCTAAAATATTTGACGACTGACCTATGAATGTAATTCATGAAACTTTGATTTTCTATAAGTTTTGACAATATTTCTAAATTAAATGGATTTTACTGTAATTAATAATATAAATGTAAACAAATTAAAAGATTATTAGGATTTTTAGGAATCTTTTTCTTTCTTCTGTCTCTTAGAAAAGCTTTAATTATGATTAGAAAATAATGTTTATGAAACTTAAATAAAATATATTAATTACATACCAATTAGTTATTTAATTTTAATATTACTTAAAATAATTTATTATTAAAGGAATTATCTAGGTTAGAACAATTTATATTTTATATGTATCCGACTGTATATTAAAGATTAGTAACTATTCTATTGGAAAATAAAATCTTGTTATTATTTTCTATCTTAAGATATAATTTACCATGTTACTCAATAAAATGTTATAAAATAAATGACAATATGTCACTCTGAACTGAGCTAGATCTTCTTGTATATGTTTGTTTTAATAAAAGTTTTCATTTTTAAGTTTTATTTTCAAAATTATCTAAGAAATAGATTTATAAATCAGAAAATTGTTGTTTAGGTTAAATATTATACAATTGATTGTGCAAGCTTGTTTGTTCAACTCTTGAAATGTAGTTAAAAAAATAAACTTGCACAGCTGTTGGTTAAAGTTAAAATCTAACAAAATTGCAAACAAAATCGATTGAATATAAAATCAATAGCATGGCAAATTTTTGCCTATACTTATATACATTTTAAATGAGCTTGACTAATTTATGAGAGGTACTTGATCATTTACTTTTTTTGTTAACAGATGAGTTATAGGCCTTATGTGTTGTTTGTCCTTAACTTATGTCTCATAAAAATAAATGTTTTTAATGTTTAGGTTATATTTCAAGATAGCAATATTTAATAATTTAACTCTTGCTCATTTGAGAAAGTAATAAATTAATTGACAAATAAAGACGAAAAAAACTTTCAAATTTAATTCTCAAACAAATTAATGGTAAGTTTTTCTAGTTTTTGAGACATGCCTTTTGGTTAGTACTTTACATTATAATAGAGATTTGATGCAAATTATATTA
>JAQFZM010002254.1:0-14301 GCA_034695785.1 Galumna obvia | reverse complement strand
ATATTAAAGTTTTATTTAATTTAATTTATAATTATATTTATTAAAATATACTCGGTTAGAATAATAGATTTAATAATGTTTTATTCATTAATACCAAAAAAATAATAAATTTTTATGAATAAGATAGCTAAATCAATTCCTGTATGGGGTTACAGGAATTTCATATTAAAATTCCTGTTACTGTAAAAAAGTCATTCCCCATAAGGAAATAAATTACATAATAAATGCCATTTTTTCATTGATGAGTTAAATTTAGTTTCAATAAAATTATTTAACCATAGCCCGTTATCTAATATAAAACCTAAATGTTTGTGAATATCTTTTTGCTCGATTAAAATAAAATTAATATAATAATTTCTCAGATTTTCTGTATTTTTTAGACTAATTCCTAAATGAATTGATTTTTTTGAGTAAAGTTTAAATTTCATTTTTTCACAACAATTTTCTACATGCACTAGATCATTTTTTAAGTTTTCAACATCACTTAAAATTGTAAATAGGTTTGACAATACATGAATCGTCGGCAAATTGAAATAGTTTAGAAAAATTAATAATTTTACGAAAATCTTTAACTGTAATATTAAACTATTCGGGTGAAATATGACCCCCCTGGGGTAAACCACTAGTTTTGGGACGTTGATCGGAGTAATGATTTAAATAATAGACTGATTGATATCTAAATAGTAAACAGTTTTTTAGGGTATATAAATGATTGAAAATTATGTTTTTAACATTATATTTAAAAATATGCTGTATTTATCAATTAATTTTTAAATATTTAGAAGTTATTATGAATTTTGAACAAAAATTATTACTGAATGACAATTTGATTACATTTTATATAAAACCCATATTTCTGAGATAAATAAAAGTTTTAATATTTGTCATCTAACCGTCATTTTTTGTAAAAAGTTTGAATTTATTTGTAATTTTATTAAAGTATCCTAAATATTACCAAAATTCTCTAAAATTATAGAATTTTTAAATAAAATGCATAATTTTTAGCTAAAATCGGGATTCAAAAGCTAATTTTCCCAATTTTCGCTGATTTTATAATAAACCTTAAAAATCGGGAAAAATCGGGACCATAAAACTTATTTTTAAGGTCATTTCCTTGATATAAAATTAGATATCCTATAACTCCCGAAGGCTAAGCAAAGTAAATTTCTTCAAAAAATTCTGATTAATCCTAAATCTGGTAATCATAAGCAGAATCCTCAGAAAATCTATGAAGATTAAAGCTTAAATTTTTAAAAGGAAAGTGCTTAACCTTACAATAAATAATGAATCATAAAATTATTGAAGTTTTCTTTCGAGTCAAGTTTTTATAAATACGTTAATCATTGATAAAAAAATTTTAAACCATTCATAAAGATCTGTTTCAAAATTAATAAGGGTTGGTTTACATTTTCTAAAAATCAATTATAAAATGCTTAATTAGCCATTGATATTTTAACTTTCTTATTATCAAGCACATTTTTACAAGCTTTAATACTAATCATCAAAGAATTTCTAAGGTACTAGATCATAAGTTAATCATTACTTGTATTTTTAAAAATAATTCTAAATTATTTTTAAAATAAATTTAATTTAATTCATCATTATTATATAAATGGCAATGTTTTATATGAAATAAAATTATTTATATCATTAAAATCCAGGCTATAATTCAAATGTATTTAAAGAAATATTTTAGGGTATATAATAAAAACTAATAAGTATTTCCTCTTCATTTCATTAAACCAAATGTTTTGATTTAATTTTAAAATTATTTTGAGATAAAATCACAATTTCTATATATAATTAATAATTAATATAAGATTGTTTTAAGTAAATAGATTATAAAATTTTCTTAAATTAAATATTTTTCAAAGAATTTTATAATTTTTAAATTTTTAAACATTAGAGAATATTATAAGATTAAAATTATAAAAAATTAATATTTAATATATTATATAATATCTTTTGTTTGTCTTAAATTTTATTATTAAGAGATAAAATTAGAGTTAACATAATATTGTCTAAAATAATTTAATAAATTTGAAATTTTTTTCAAAAATTTGTAAATTATCAAAGTGTTTATTAAATATTTTTAAATCTATTTAAATATATACAAAATAATATCACTGAGTTTTAAAAAAGATTTATAATTAAAATATTTTTGACAATGAGCAATACCCATCTATAGGCCATGTCTGATTATATAATATTATATTATTTTCTGATTTTATTATAATATATTACAAATGGTTTATTAAAATATAAAATAAAAAACTTTAGTTTATTTGTCAAAGATTCTTTTTCTCACTACATTTACGTAGTAAAGTGTATTAAATGTAATAGTTTTGATCCCACAAAATTATGAGATACTTAGAGTGTTGTCCATAAGCTATATTCATCGAGACCTTCATCTCAAATTTTTTGATTATTTTCATTTTAGTTTCAAAATGTAGCTATTTCTTAACTTAAATTGTGGTATAAATTATATTTTAATTGAACGGAAAAATAAAGAGTTACTAAAAGTGTTATCTATTCGTTAAGATCTAATGGAATGTTAATGAATTGCGGATTTGATGTGTTAGTGATGCTAAGAGCTTCAGGTTCGAGTGTGTCTGCATTTGAGCCTACGTCTGGGCGATATTGTCTTGAGAGTGTTTTTAAATTGAATCCGAATAAAAATATTTAGCTAGATATTATTAAATATGGATTAAATTGTTTTGAATAAATTTGAACATGGTGATAATTTTAATTTCTTTTAACCATTATATCATTATTTAACTATCTTTAAAGACATATTTTAAATAAAATAAACAATAAAATTCATTGTATATTAAAATTTTTCGGAAAACTTTCAGTCATAAATAATGCTTAAGTTTTCATTCATAGATTTTGATTAAAATTTTAATAAAGAGAAATAGATTATAAAGTATTTATGTAATTCAAATAAAAATAATTTAAAATATTACCGTTAATTGTATCTATATTCATGTTTTTCTAAAATAGCTCATTATAATTTAATTATACCTTTGAAATAATCATTACAAATTTATGATATATATTACAGTTTTCTATAAAAGAATTCCAAATTTATAGATTTATATTAAATTTTAATTTATTGTTACAATTAATGATATCCAAATATATTCTAGTAAGTGAGATTTTATCTTAAGTTTATATGACATAAAATAAATTTGCATGTAACCTTGATAATTTACATTTCATCATGAAATTTTAATTTTTTATATTAAAATAATAATTGTGTATAATAAGTATAAATCAATGGAATTATTGTTAACTTTTATTTTAAATAGTGTTTAAATAAAATTTAAAATAATTTTAAGTTGATAAAAATTTGATTGAATTATTAAAAATTTCTTTAATTGTTGGGAAACTTTTACAGTTAGACTTCCAAAGAGTGAAACCTCTAAAGAGTGAAAACCTAAGAGGGAACAAATATTGTGGTCCCTTAATCTTTACTTTTTGGATACTTAATTGTATTATTTTTAATTGAAAGATATTCTAAAAAACGTTTAAGATTATTACAAGAGTTTGTATACAAAATTTAAAATTTATATTTTAATAATTTAATTTAACTATTACCGAATGTCATGACAAAATATTGCGTGCAAGGTTTTCTCAGTTTCTAGCAAAGGGTGCAAGCTTATCTAGATAAGGTTGCACCCTATTTTAGCATAACTTCAAACTGTAATAAAAAGTTAAAGAAACTAAAAAATAAATTTCTATTTCCTGTTGAAAGCATTGATTAGTGATGACAACAAATATTCATTTATAAATATTTGAAAAGTAAAATAAGTTCAAAACCAATGGAAGAGATTATCGAAAACAACGGACAAAATCATAAGAAGATGAGAGCCTTTACTCTTGCATTCAAACTGGAAGTAATTGATTGGCATAAGAGAAACGGCCAAATAATTGCTAATACTGTGAGAAATTTTAGATCAAATGAAATCTCTCGACAAAATCTCCAGCAATGGCTTAAAAAAGAAGAAGACCTCAGACGTCACAAAAAAGATAATTTTATTTCAATAAAAAAGAGAAGAAAATTACAAAAAAAGCGAAAGTCTTTTTTCCCTATTATTGAAAAAGAATTGAAACAATGGTTTCATGAAAAGCGTCAAAACAGAGAAGTGGTCACAAAAGACGGATTGATGTCAAAGGCTTTGGAAATCTTTGGTCGAACAAAAATGGAGGGCCAGATATTTAAGGCATCAAATGGATGGTTACTTGGCTTCCTTTCAAGGAATAAACTGACCTCAAGAAAGGTGACATCAATTGGCCAAAAAATACCCGAAAATGCAAACAATATGGCGTCACTATTCTTTGATAGAGTGGACCACTTTCGCGCTGATCAAACAGATGATAACTATCACATATATAATATGGACGAAATGCCCGTATATTTCGATTCACCCGTTGAACGCACTTATGAACAAATCGGAGCAAAACATATCCCAATCACAACGACTGGTAATGAAAAGATCAGATTCACTCTTGTTTTGTGTGCTTCATATGATGGACGCAAATGTATTCCGACAATAATTTTTAAAGGATTAAAAAAAGTACCAAAAAAGGAAAAATTCCCTAAAGGTATACATATTTTGGTCTCTAATAAGGGCTCAATGACTACACAACTTTTAAATCAATGGCGAAATGAGGTGTGGGGTAAACGACCGGGAGGTTTGTTTTTAAACACTCATTTAAAACGAAAAAACGGCCCCAAATACAGAACATTACTAACTATGGACTCCGCGACCGCACATCGAGACTGAGTGGTGTCAGAAGTCTTGGGATGAATTGTCACCCGAAATGATAAAAAAAATAGTTTCTTTTATTGTAATTCAGGCAAACAAAGAGACGACACAAGACTACACTCTCGACTCATTGATATATACTCTAATCGGACGACAGAACATGAATCAGAAGAACATTCGGGTCTCACAGATAAAGAAAGTGATAATGAAGAAGAAGAAGAGATAATTACATCTTTAGAATCCATACAATTAGAAAACTAATTACTTTTTGTTTCTTTAAAACCAATAAAGAATTTTTAAATCGCAATAATATCTCATTTTAAACAAGGGGTGCAAGCTTACCTAGATAACTTTGTTTAGTTTTTTAAAACTCTCAATTTGCTAGAAACAGGGATACCTTTCACCCAATATTTTGTCAGGACATTCGGTAGTTAAATTTTTATTATTTATAATATATTGAAATATAGCGAGTAAAATTTTTAAATTATTTCTATTGTTGTAATGGATTTATCCATTACATACTGTAGGGTTATACATAACTAAGTTTAACTTAAGCCCCATAGCCTCTTATAGAAATTCAAATCCCACTGCTTTTCCAAACCCAAGCTTTATTCCAAAGTTTCCTTAACCTAAGCTCTTAAAAACAATTTTTGCTAAACAAGTTCTCGTCCAAAGGTTTTTCTAAACCTAAGTTAGAATAAACGGCTTTCTCAAATCTATTTTCAATTGTAACAGCATTTAATAATATAAGCATTAATTCAAAAAATTTCTAAATCTAACTAATAGTTATCTATTTTTCCTAAATCTAAGCCATAAACCAACGATTTTTCAAATATAAACATAATTTTAAAGGCTTTTCAACTTAAGTTGAAATCCAATGTTTTTATTCCTAATTTTAGCTTAACATTTGCTTAAATCAAATATAAAATAAGTCTTCATAACCTTAGCTTAAAAAAATTCTAAACCTTTATTTTAAATTTTTCTTAAAAATTTTAAAATTAATTCTAACAATACTCTTATTATTTACAATAGATTACTTCATATCATAAAGATTTACAATAGTTCATTAAACCTAACCTTGATTTACTTCAATAAACTTTACAATATGCAAATTATATATCTATTCCTATAAATGTTATATTATAACGGTTTTTCTTAACCTAAGATAAACCTTAACTCTTCCATCTCATAGAAAATTTTCAAAGTTTTTCCAAACTTATTTTTAATTCAACGGGTTTTAAACATAAGTTCTAATCCAATGATTTTTTAAAACCGAAGCTTAATTCTAAAGGTTTTCCTAAAAAATATAAATTCAAAGGTTTTCTAACATAAGATCTGATACAACTGTACCTAAGTATAAATTCAACGATTTTTAAAACTTACGTTCTATCAAAACAGTTTTCCTAACCAAAGCTATATAAACTGTTTTTATGTCTAAGCTTAACTAAAATTATTTATAATCTATACTTTATTTCAACAATTTTCAACAAGATATATTTTAATTGTTTTTCTATTTTTAATTCAATTAAAACTTATCTTAAACAAATATATTCTAACGGATTTTTTTAATCTAAGTTTAAAATTGTTTTTCAAGCTTATGTATATTTCAACAATATTTCAAATCATTAATTGTATTTTAATAAATTTTCAAAACAAAATCAAATGCAAATGTTTTCTTAAATCTTAATTCTTCAGTTATTGCAAATAATTTTAATTTCAATTAATATTATTTTCTAAATAAAATTTCCTAAAATAAACAATTATAAATTATTAAGATATTTACATTTCTTAGAAGCATTTAAACGCCATATATTAATTGTATAAAAAAATTTAACTTCATTTACACACACCTTATTTATAATTTAAATGAACTACACGCTCTTTGAACAAAAATATAGAGATATATATTGAACGCTATTTATTTAATTATATTTTGAATTAAAATAAATTTAATATCAATTCAGAAATAAAATTTTCGGCAATGCTTCTAAACTCACGCTAAAAACCAGTTATATTTAAATTTTGAATCCAATTGTTTCTATAAAATTCATCAAAGTTCAGTTAATAAACTCAAGTTTATGTTTCTTAACGAATACAATATATTAAATCTTCTAACAATAAAAGATAAAATTTTAAATTATTAAAAAAATCATATTTTATATTAAATATTAATTTTTCCATTTATTCCATTATTTATTCTATTTTCATTATTTTAAATTAAATATTTTAAAACCATTTGTTGTTCCATTTTAAAAATTAAATAAATGATAAATTTTTACTCTAATTATAGTTAATTTATACAACCCTTATACCAAAATTATTTAGATTAGGGTAAATCCTTAATGTGATTTACACACTATTTTCAGTACACTTACTTATTTTATAATTAATTCTAAAAATAATTTTTAAAATAATTTCGCAGACATTAAAAATTATAAATATTTTTAAACACCACTTCAGTATAAATTTAGATCCACTTTAAAACTTTTTAATAAATCTCGGTGCTACTTTAGCATTCATTAAGAATTAGAGACGGAGCTCCTTTTAACAAAATATGCTTTCATACGAAGGCTAAAATCATTGTTTTAAAAAAGGTATTTAAGCAAATGCAACACAGAACCTATTGTGACTCAGCTTTGAATCTTTGCACAAGTAATTTATCAGATCTTATTTATTCATTGTTTTTATTAATTAAATTTTTAATATTTTTATGAATTTTAAAATAATTCAAATATTTTTATTAAAAGAAAAAGAGTTATATCTTGAAAAAGTGGAGCATTAAAACAAGATAATGAATATTCAATAAAACTCTACTCATTTAAATCAACTTTCGAATCATTTTGTTTAAGTCTGATTTTGGAAATTTTTGATTATTCCTTATTTGTCCATATCCAAATATTTTGCAAAATCAAAGCAAATTATTTTTCAATTTCGAGTTATAATGTTACCAAAGATTTTATCAAAGTTCTGATAATAAACTCAAGTTTATGGTACTTAACGATTACGATATAATAACTCTTTTAACAATAGGAGAAAATATTTTAAATTCTTGAAAATTATAATGTTCACATAATGTTAATATTAATATTTTTCTATTATTTAATATATTTTCATTTTTTAAATAAAATATTTTGAAAACCATGTTATTTAATTTTTTTAAATAAATTATACATAATTTTAACAATTTTTTGTTCGGAAATTTAACTTTCTTATGTTTTATTGTTTTAAAGCATACACTTTAATTGAAAATCTTTTGTATTATTATTTCAATTTTCACTCCATATTATATTGCTTTTTAAAATAATTTCACTCATTTTTTTAAATAATTAAAATCTTGCAACAAAATTTTATAGCAACAATGAATCAATTTATTACACTTTTAAAAATGAATTCAAGTTGTTCACAATGACTTGTATATCAACTCTATATTAAATAAGAAATTTTTAAATTGAAATATAATTTTTAATAAAATATATTTTTTATTTTTCATACACCTTGTTTCAAAACTAACCAGGACAACTTAACTAGCTATGTTTCCTAAACACCTTGATTAAATTCAATAAAATATTATACACAGATACATTAACTCCCCCGATTGATTAATATAATATTTAATTTTAAAATACTTATTTTTAAGATTTTAAAAATTATGAAAATTAAGATTTTTAGTATTTTCGTAAGATACCCTCTTAGGTTTGGTGCCTTCTGGGGACTTTATCTTAATTTTGATCAAAATGTTCAAAGCCGCAAAATTGTTTCTACTTTAATACCCTATTGAAAAGTCACAAAATAACTAGTTAATTATCTTATCCATTTTTTCATATGACCTTAATTTTACATTTTGATCAAAAATTCTATATTCAACCTACCATAGTTTTGACATTTCTAAATCAATTTTTATGAACTTGGTATCTAATTGAAGATATTGAGAAGCACTTTAAAATTCCGTTTACCGAATTAAAATCGGCCAAACCGTTCAACATTAACCAGAAAAATGTGATATTTTTACTTTTTGAGACCCCTAATAATTGTGTTCAAAAATCAAAATATATAATTATCATTCGGGGGAGATAATGTATCTGTGTCTTAAATTTTATTGAATTTCATCAATGCGTTTAATAATTATAGCTTGTTGAGTTGTCCTAGTTAGTTTTGAAACAAAGTGTATGTTTAATAAGCGCTACATTTCAATATATTTCATATGAAGTAAATATTTTCACTACAATTAAATGGATAACATTTAGCATTCTTTGGTTTATTTGGACTCAACAAAGTTTTGGATATCTTTGGGGCGGTTTCCTTATGTGGATTTTTAGCACTTATTCTCTTAAATATAAATACAATGAAATCAATGAAAGAATTGAGTTAAGTCTTAAAAACTGGAATTTAAATCTATTAATGTATGAAATCCGTGAACACAATTATTATGAAATTATGGTTAAAAAATTGGGTCTTTATTTTAATAAATTGATTTTCATACTATATTATATCACAACCATTGGTTTTCAACTTATGCTTTATATGACACACAAAAGGGATACTACATATTATGGTAGAATTGCTTTTGCTTTTGTTTTTATTCAATGCTTTTGGGCTTTTATTTACATGAATATAATGAGTACTTGCATTAGTAAAACTGCTCATAAACCATATTCAAGATTATAATGTTTTATGAATAAAAGAAAATATAGTTTTAGAGATGGAATTCTTTGGAAAATACAGAATTTTATTGAGAATCTGAGCGGACCTGAAATCGGATTCTATTGCTATGATTTGTTTCCTATGAATAGCCATGAGTTCTATCAATACCTATACATTGCGGGCAGTAATTACTTGCTAATAATGAGTTTATTTGAATAAATGACATTAAAAGTATGTTATTATTTTAATGTCATTTATTAGTAATATATTACAACTGTCAAAAAGTTTGTTTCGAAATAAAAATGAGTTCATTTTAAAAGGGAAAAGATATATTTAATCTGTAAAAAGCATGAAAGATATTAACCTACGTGTGGTTTTAGGATCTAATTATAATTTATATCAAATAACGTGATCAGCACAGCAAATATTTTAGAGCAATTTAATAGATTATAGTCACAGACAAAGTTATAGTTGGAATATAAATATGACAAAACATAAATGATAGTAGAAGAGTCAAAGTATGATATGGTACTAACATCATTAAAATCAATTAAGAATTTAAAGAGTTCACGTAATTAGAAAATCAAGAATTTCTCATAGGAAAATAGTTTTAAATTCAAGATCACGTGACTCAAATAATTTTTTATGATTTTCCAATTGAGAGAATTATGATGAACAAAATTGTTTCTTGACATATTTTGATAAAACAAAAGGTAAAACCTACAAAAGATATCAATAATATTTTATAATAATATTTACATATATATTTAATGACATTTGGAAGCATGTGTTAAGCAACAATTTTGTTTGACATAATGCCTTAAATTCAAAAATCATAAAAAATATCTTTATCAAGTAATTTAGAATTTAACATTTAATATGGAAATTTCTTGATATTCTAATTTCCAGAATTCTTTAAATTCTTAACCGATTTTAAAGATTTTTATGTCATATCATACAATGACTCTTTTACTATCATTTAGGTTTTGTCATAATTTAATTCCAACTATGACTTTGTCTGTTACCATGACCTTTGCATATACTTTAAAATTTTTTAGATCACATGTATTTATAAAAATTTTATTAAATAAGTCATAAAACCACAAGTAAAAGAATATCTTTCATGCTTTTTACTAAATCAAAATATCTTTTACTGTCTTAAAATTAACTCATTTTTTTGAAACAAGCATTTTGACCGTAGTAAAAGTAATAATATAGTAATATATTAAATGTTTAAATGTATATAATAATTAATAAGTAATAAATTAGTGATTATTAGATATTCTTTATAAGTTTCTTAGAATGTTTAATAAATTTTTAATTCAATTTATAAAACATTAATAAAGGGGCAAACTTTAATTTAAACATTACTAATATGTCAAATATAATTTTCTTTAGTATTTTTAAAAATAGCCTTCGTTCTACCAAAGCATCAAGTATGTGTAAAATGATGTTCACCTGGATATAATTTTAATGAATTAGGTAAATGGCAAAAAGTTTGAGATAGATATTAAGCTCATCATTGAATTGTTAGTTCTCTATAAAATTTTAATATATCTAAGCATGATAAAAAAATTTTATTTAAGATTATTTGTAAAAGAATCTGAAATATATATAATAAATTTCAGTTAAACATAAATTAATTTGAGTTAAATTTATTTATATAGAATAATATTAAGTGATTATTTGAATTTATCGAATTGGTTTTGTAGTTTTTCGAGAAATAGGATATTATTATGAAATTACTTTGTCTATATTACTGCAGTTAAAAGTTTGGATGTACATAAAATTCAGTTAACTTTTGAATAATAATAAAAATTTTATTCCTGTGAAATGCATTCAAGAGATTCATTTAAACGTGGCAATATGTGTTTTATTAAATTTTTAATTAGTCACATGATCTTAAAATTTAGAGACACTTGCAAAGATCATAGTCACAGACAAAGTCTTATAGCAATAAATTATAATATTGTAACGATTGAGCCATTTTAAGTTCTCACGTTACGGTCCAGGTCACCATTCCTTCAGCTCAACTTTGAGTCCTGAGTTTCCCGAACCATTGGTAGCTGTGGCCGACAAACGATCCAAAGGCTGATTTGGGTTCGGCTTTAAATAGATTAAAGACTTAAACTTATCGGTCCCGTCCAGCAACTCGAGCGGTAAAGTCACCGGACGGGCCTTAACTCATTTCAACACAAAAACTTGCTTTAAATTAAAGGCCTTTATTCAAAACTGAATACAAAAATATTTCAAAACAAATTCAAAGAGAAATTGTTTCACAAACAGAGTATAAGTTTGAGTGTTAACAATTTTTAGACAAACATAAGCTTAAATACTTAAAGTGTACAAGTATATTTCTCATAGGATGTCTATTTGATAGCCAATAACAATAAGTGTTAAAATAATCCGATATCTGACGTCAAGTGTCTCTTAACAAAAGAAATACGTGTACATTTAAAGTTTGATAACAAAATAATTATCCTCCATTTTATACTATCAAGGATATAACTTTCCATATAATCAATTAAAGGCAAGTATTCTATTAATAATAATTATCAAAAGAAACAAACAATTAATTCATTAATATAACTTATATTGATTAATAATAGAAAGATGTTTACATATTTATTACTTAGTCATAAAACTTTTAGCAAGGTATTTTTAATATTACTTATCAAACAAGGCAAATTAATTATAATCACATTTTAAATTTACCTAGAACATTATTCTAGATATTGACAATAAGTATTTTACAATAAACCCAATATTAACGATATAACAATTAACATTTACATGGTATTACATTAACATGATACAAGCATCAAAGTACAATAATGGCCGTTATTTTCAGAATTTATTACATAACAATTGATTTGATTTTACCATAAGCTTATTTCCATATCATTTAGGACAGATTCATTCAATGATTTATCTATTATTAATTCATATCATAATTGGTTTGATAGTCATTAGTTGTGAGACATAATTGCGATACAAAAACCTCATTAAGAAATACCAAACGACTATTAATTGGAAAGATTTTGATCTTACTTTAAGATCGTTGATTTCTGTTGACTTCTGTTGATTAAACATTGTCGGACAGAGTTATCATTATTTCCATTAGATCTCAATTAAATCTGAGTTGAAGGCACTTCCTATCCATCCATTGAAGTAATGAAACGACTTTAAGTGTTACGTTATAATAGTTATCAATGAGTCCGAACTGTAGCCCATTCTCATAAATTTGGGCAACTTTTGAAGCTCATTGTTGATTAAACTATTTTCATTTGTACCTAGTATAAAATATACACTATATTAAGTTGCTTAGCCTGTGCTGTCACGTCTTTCTGATGGCTTGTCTTTTCTCAAAATATTGTTCACTCGATTGTGCGGACAAGTGAATGAATGCAGCGATGGATGAGTGTTGTTGACAAGACTTTTGATCGATAATTATAGTATTTGTCAAATGTAGCTCTTCTTTTGAATCAAATAATTTTCTATAAGTAGTACTTTTTTTGATCTTGGAAATTTAATATTTTCTAATAAAATTCCATTTGTTAAAACACAAAATATAAAAATTAACATGACTATGATAATTGATTTTAGAAAAATACGATAATAATATTTAAGTTAACTCTAAGACTTTATTCTTTTTATAGTTTTAACTTATAGTTGATTTTGAGTTCTCTGTTTAAGGCCGGTGTCTCACATGAGTACTCTTGTGGAACTCATCCTTTGCACAAATAATATTGGCGGCCGCGGCTTCGGTTCCCTTTCTTCCACTTCTATGAAAACTTTGTGTAGGATTTGATCGACTTTAAAGTCATATAAATTAATTCATTTGAGGTCAGCCTTTTGTGTCCACGCTATTGGCTTTGGATTTATGTCTTCCTTTAAATCATAACTTTTCCCAGCCTTGAATTTTCGAAAATACACCTTGGTCATCTTTGATCTCATAGCATTAATAGCTTGCTCATAATTTGTGGCATTAACTTTGTTTTTCAAAGCATTTAATCCATTCCTTTGTTTAGGTAAAACGATAACATAACTAATGTCTCGACTCTTATAATCCATTTCCAGGAGTTGTGAATATAATTCAGATGACTCTCCATATCTAAAGTATAATATCTAGAGTATTAACAATGAATAATATAATATCCTTGTTCAATTAATGTTTCGTGGCACTGTTGGCACTCAAATATTTGTTTTGGCTTCGATTGACACTTTATGTGGTAATTAAGATAACTCTTGCTTTTGAAGGAAGTCTTACATCCGGACCAACTGCACGCCAAGAGATTGACATTCATATGACAATTGTTTATATGTTGTTTGAGTGAGATTTTATCTTAAAACACTTTCCACATCCATTTTCATTACATTTGAAAGGAGTGTCCGTTTGATGAGTTCTTTGATGTTATCTAAAACAATATGGACTTCTTGTGTTGTAATCACACTCCGAAAGAGTACATTTGAGTTGTGGACATTTGCTGTTTATATTATGAACTAATTCTTGTGATTATTCAAATGATTTCTTAAACTATAAATTTTGTGACATAAATCGCATTCAAAAGTCTTTCCCATCGAATTACTTAAAGTATGTTCTGATATCAGATGAGGAGTAATACAAATGAGTTTACATTCACTATAATTGCATTTATAGCCCAGTTTTTGTCCAATCTACTCGTCCGTCACTTTCTCTTATATTTTGCTGTCGAATCACTGAAACCATTTTGTTATTCTTATCAACAGTGGAAATGAAATTTCCTTCTTTAAGAATATCCCTTATCTTTCCGACAGTAATCTTGTGTCCAGTGTGAGACATAATGTGGTGCTGTAATTCATATTTGGTTTTAAACTTGGCCTCACATCCGGGCCACTCGCAAATAAC
>JAQFZM010002253.1:0-14308 GCA_034695785.1 Galumna obvia | reverse complement strand
ATACATTTGAACTTTAGAGGAAGGGTTTACTCTTTTGGAAGTGAGAATCTAAAAGGAATTCCATGTTCTCCAACGGGAAGATTCTCGACTGAAGACAAACAAACATTTAAGACATTTTTATAAATAGAGTTTAGAAAAATAATTACATTCTTTGGGTAATTCATAGATGAGACTCAATAATTTTGAACTCTTTTTGAAGACATGTCCCTCAGCGTAATAACGAGATCCCAAAATTTCAGTCCATTCGACTTCAGAACGACAGACGAGTTTTATTTTAATGCTGTTCACAATTTCCGATTTCTTAATCATAAGTCTAACGATTCCGATGACATCTTCTCCCGATTGAAACCGAGTTTTATTGCCATCAAAAACAATTTCTACGCACTCGAACTCTGTCTTTCTGTTCATTATTTTCAACTGAGAAAAATTACTTCTGATGATTGCCTCGACTATAGTTGCCAAGTTTATTTTAGCTGTAAAACGACTGAAACTTTTATTTTTAACAGATTTTTAAAAAACGCCCAAAAAATGATAATTTAAACGATAATAAATTGTTTGAAACCAAATGACTCGTTCTTATGTTAATTTTGTGCGCTCTCTATGGATACAAATCTATAATTTATAACTGACACCAAGGTCGTATTTCCAAGCTTCTGTAGCGCTAGTTGTTAATGTGAACTAGTAAACAATAAAATAAACTCATTTGAGCGACAATTTCCTGAATATACAGAATCTGTATTACAGATGATTAGAGCCAAAAGTCTGTGTTTTTTTTCTCTGAATATTTTAAATATTAGATTTCTTTTAATAAATGTTTGTAAAATGAGCAAGATAATATTTATTTGATGAAATTTTAAAATATATTTTTTACATTAATTCATTGGAAAACTTGTATCATTCCATTAATAATCTTGTTTGTATTGTGCAAGCTCATTTTCTCCATTTAGAGCTTTTTATTTCTCACTTAATAAACCAAGATAATATAATCTAATTATATATAATATAATATAATATGATTATTAATATTAATAATGAATAATATGATAATAATATTGTGTAATAATAGAAATATTTTATCTAAAAATAAGCAAGATAACATATCTTGAAACTATGCATTACTCAAATGAATCATTAAATTCTTTATCGATAGGAATATAATTAATTGCTATAATTAAATGCTTCAAATAATAAGCAACAAATTAGCTAGCTAAATTATATTAATTGAGCGTTCATTTCAATAATACAGTCTTCAATCAGTTGAGTAAAGTACCATGATCATATTAGTTTAATTAGTTAATCCAAAAGAAAAGTTATATTTATATTAAACGTTTGGGTTAAGAAATTGTTTGACTATATCTGTTAACCCAAACAGTGCTTAACTAAACTGATAGTCCACTGTATTTGAGAGTAATTTAAGAGTAATTTGATTCAGTTATGATCCAAAGCGAACCCATTTGTGACAATTATGGGTAAATTCAAATGCAAATCAAACGAATGGGGAATATCGAGTGTCACGTGAAGGAAATACTTCACTGTAATGTTGGGACACTTTAAAGAGAGGGGAATGTCGTCCGGAATTTTCAGTTCGACTATTGAGTCGGCAGTCATTGTGTTCTCAATTTCATCTCCATATGAGGCCTCAGTCACTGTTGTTTCAATAGTTTTATGTTTATCTCCGGTCATATATATCTGTGTCTGGTATAGCGTCGCTCTGGGCCTCACATTTGCTGTCGAATGGTTTTGAATTCTACACAAAACTTCTGCATTTTCACCTAGACAAATCTATTGCTTATAACTTTGATTATATTAAATAAACTGACCTGGTCGATATCCCTTCTTGAAAATAGTAGCATGCATTCTTATCATTCCAGAGCCTAAATTGAGAATACCTAGCTCTTTTTCAGTAGAGCCTCCAACTGATAACTAAGAGAAAAAGAGTTAACAAAATGGTTGATAATGAACGAACTTTATATACAAATAAATTGTCCTTGTACGGACACTCCACCATAATTTTCATTTCAGTTCGAACGCCTTCATCGATAGTAATGTCGCCAATAAATGCCTCGATTAGATAAGTAATAGATCCATACATACTCTTAAAAGTTGATGGAATACCACTTTTGAAAAAAAACATCTCTTATAAAATCAATATAAAAAATATAAGCAAGCTCAACTTACGTATCAGGAAGTTTAAACAAAAAAGGGATTTCATTGGTGCCATGCTCAAATTCCTTATCAGAAACTAAACAAAAATTCATTTAACTCTAAAACTTCGTTAATAATAATTCATTGTTTAATACATTCTTCGGGCAATGAATACTTGTATTCCAGGTATTTCCTCTTGAAATGAATATTATGTCCCTCGCTCTTTAATCCAGGCAATTCAACCCAAGCAACTTCAGCAATACAGTCCAAATTGATATTAACGGTTGAAACGGACAAATTTCCGTTCACTGATATGACTACTTTTCCTGTAATGTAGTCTCCGCTCTGGTATCTGACCTTATTATCGGTCAGAATAATTCGAATATCATTAATATGATGTATACTCATTATTCAATGAAATATTGATGACAAATGTCAATATGAACTTGCTCAAATCAGTATATAAACCAAATATTATTCGTTAAAAATTGATTCCTAATATTTACGGTCTATTCTATGATATTATTCAACAAAATTATTGATTTTTACAAAGAAAAAGATGAGTTGTTATGGAAACGTACATCACTTTCATGTTGTGCTCAGTAGTAACTCTACTCCGCAGGAATTTCATCAAAATTAACTCATCGACTAATAAAGATACTTTCACTTTGTGTTAAATTGAACTTGCTAATTTAAAATATTTTAAATTATTATTAAATAATTCTTTAAATAAATTCTTAAAAATCTTTAAATATGAAAATTAATATTATAATTTCAACTATTAAAATCAATGACCATGTTCAATTTGATTCCGGCTATACTTAGAACTCTCAATTTAGATCTCAGATTTGTTTCAAAATAGAAGTCTTCCAAAAGTTAACTAACGTTTAATAGATTTCATATTTTTTAAAAATTTTTTGTTTCAATTATTTAACATTTGTTTTATGTAAAATTCTGGGCCAATTCTGTGCCAATTCTGTGCTAATTCTATGCCAAATCTCTATTCGCCAAAAACTGTGTCACTCTATAAAAATGATAAGTTTCGAGTGATTTCAGTAAATGACAATCAGTTGATATTTTAAAGTCAAGTGTTTTTTCAAACTATTTAATTAAATGGAAAATATGTCGAAAAGAATAAAAATGAGTCAAAACATAAAAAGAAAATACATTTATTGTCAGCGAAATAGAAATTGTGTTCATTTCAATCATAATTATTTATATTTAAAATATAAACACATTTTGTTAAATCAATTTTAAATTGTTCTAAATTTTTAATTCAACCATCAAATTGTTTCGCCCAACAAATACTAGAGTGTCTGATGTGTACACAATAGTACAAGTTCAGATTTAGAAAGTTATTTTAAATCACAATTTATGATTCTCTTATATATTTATTATATTGAAGGTAATTCATAGATTTTATATATTGAAATGTATATAGAATTTTAATTGAAATTATGCATGGTGATTCCAAAATTTTATTTGGTTGAGTCAATTGAATGAAATCTTTTAAAATTGGGAATAAGTTTTAATATCTGTATAACGAAGTGATTAAATATTTGAATTATTGTTTGAATAACAAAACTATAAACTATTAGTTTTCCTTATTTGAACACTTCTTCGAACACCTGATCTGAACTGCATATAATCGAAACACTGTTTTGTAAAATTATTTTATGGTTGAGTGGAAAAACTAAAACTATTCAGTGCTAAAAATTGGTAATATTTTTACAATTGAATTAAGATAATGAACGACCTTGCTCGAATCATTACTCACATTGTTTTGTCACAAAGTTTTGTTGCGCACAATCCTCAGAATCGCGCAAATGTTTAGGTGTTTCCTTAATGTAAATCATTGAGAGAACAGTTTGTTTGGGAAGAACTCAAAACACAAACTAATGATAACTATCTAAGATAAGGGCCAACACTAACCTTTACGGCACTAAAAATGATGTGAAATCCATATCTTGTGCTCAAAAAGAACTAATTTTTCTTCAAAAAAGTTATGTTTTATTTTTAAAAATTTTGTATTTATTTATTGTTAACTTGTTTTGAAGGTTACTTATAAAAAGTAAAGTAACTTGTTAATTTGTTTTTTTTTCAAAATTTTATGATTACTCATCACTTTTTGCAAGGTTAGAAACCATTTTATTATACTTGAAACGTCTACTACTATTTTTAACATGCTGAAAACTGCAAATTTTACAACTTTACAAATAGTCACCTTGGTTGGGATTTATATGTTGCCAAGTTTAATGAAACAATTGCGATAAGCTCAAGGTAATAAGCTCCTGGCAAAATATTTGCAGTGTCTGATTGCAAACAAATTTGAAAGAATTGTTTCTAGAATCATGTTGTTTCCTAGGTGATATTTCTTGTGACTCATAGTAATTTGTACTAGACCATCTACAAACGATTTTCAATTAACCGGATAAGTTTTCCTTTAATGTAAATTAAATTATAGTATAACTAAAGAAAAATATTTGAAATAATTATTTCACTCAATTTGTTTCAATTCAAACGAAAAATTTATGGGAATTTCTAAACAACTTTTTTGATGACTTTTCCAATACTTTCCTTAGTTTTGAATTAATGTTTGTTAGCATTCATTCAATGATTTGGAAATTTATGTCTGATTTCACAAAAACCCAATTTATAGCCGGTTTTCACATGTTTTTAACAGAAAAACAAGTTTAGGTCATTTTGGGGTTATTTTTGGTAATGAAAATACTTAAATATACAACTTATAGCTAGATTATTTTTCTAACTTATCTATTATATATAAAATGTTTAAAATAAAATCTATAATTATTAAATAAATTATCAAGGTAATATACTTAATTAAAATGCTTTTATGCTTTATTACATAACTAAGAAATGTAATTTTGTTTTTAACTTGGTCAATTATTATAAATCTGATAGAATTATTAATTAATCATGATTATTTATGTTATTAAAAGAGCGTCAATCAATGTGTGACCATAAAAATGAACAGGAAAGTTTATAATCTTGAACTCAATTTTGACATTTAGTACTTAAATGAGAGGAAATACTTAATCATTATTTATACAAAAAATGAAATAATTTTGTGTTTAAAATATATTCAAAAAATTTTTTTTTCTGAAATACTAAAAGACATGACTTTCCCTAACTTTTGTCTAAAATATTTTTCTAAAATTAAATCACATAAACATTATTTTCCATTCAATTTAAGGTCTCTTTTAAAAAGTTTTTTGGGTTTTATTCAAGAATTTAATAATAGTTTAAAATATAATTCATATTTTTAAATGTCTTTTCAAATCCTTTTAAACTTTTTTTTAAAAGTTTTTTAAATTTCCGTTTAATTTAATTTTTCCTTTAGTTTACGAGAAGACATATAAATGTTCTAATGAAACATTAATCTAAAGACATGAATATCGAGTTATAGACTGAGCAAGAATTAGGCCAATGACCTTAATGGTAGTGCCAATAGTGTTATGTTCATTTTAGCAAACAACCTTCAAAAATGTGGTTATCCTTCCCCAACATTTATAACTTTTTATAACTAAAAAAGTTTGAAAAAAATAAAAAAAATTGCTCTCATTTTGTGTTATACTTTCCCTTTGAATTACTAATCAATTGGTTGTCTTAATTTTGAATAACTCTTCAGATAAGATATAATTGAGAACAGAATTGAATTGAACTCAAATTAATTGAATATGAAAGTAATATTAATCATGTGATAAGTCTTCATTTTACCTCGTTCATTTATTCATTCACTCATTCATTCTATAATTTAAATTTGAGTTAAAACGTTTCACTATTTATTGAAAGTAAAGAAGTTTTTAACTTTTAATTTCAGTCAACACAAGCGATGGATAAGAGATGTGTGAATCCGTTTTATCATAGGTTACGGTTCCGAACCATTGATTACATTCACGTAAAGATTAATTCAATACTTATTTCAATGAATTGCAATCAATTTTCTTCAGATCGCTTTCGGAACAATATTTTTAGCCCCAATTCGTCTAATTCTTTGTGTTTTACTTTTTGCAATGGCCTCTATTCTGTCCCGATTCTTCAATTATATACTAGACAAATTGAAACTTCCAAAAGAAGAAGAAAACAAATTGAGGTAAACTTTTAATATAATGTATTTTATTAATGTATTTAATTAATGTATTTTTTCTAAAATACCAGAACTCTATTCAAAATTCCAGTTAAGGCTATAATGAGAGGAATGTATTTTATTTCAGGTTTTTATAACTTAAAAATAGTCGATAAGGGTATGAAAATTCAAATCTTTGTTATAAAAGTTATTGAATATATTATTTTTTTATGATTAAAGGGGGCCCTAACGATGAAAAAGAGGCCCGTATTATAGTAATAGCACCGCACACCTCTCCCTTCGATGTATTGGTGGGTATTTCCTTAAACTGTCCCTCAACTGTCGCGAGACACGACGCCGTCGATATTCCATTATTCGGAAGTAATTCATAAAAGACATGAAATTATTTTTGAGTGACACTAATTTGTCCTCATTTCAGATCTGCTTAATCTCATGGATCCGGTGTTTGTTGAGAGAGATTCCCAGTCCTCCAGAAATAATGTGATTAATAGTGTTTTGAATAAAATCAAGTATTTAAGAGTCGTTTTCTTTCCGGAAGGTATGATTTAATGACATTTAATTTTAGTTTAATAAACATTTGTTTTATGTTTAGCCACTTGTGGTAACAGAAGAGCCTTGTTACAATTCAAACCCGGAGCATTCAGACCTGGTTTACCCGTTCAACCGATTGCTGTGAAATTTGATTCGTTTGGAGGTAAACGAATCAAATGTAAACCATTTTCATCGATTAAACTATAGGTCCCGACACACTCAGTTGGACATGGGATGGACCGCCTGCCTTATATTCAATTTGGTTAACTCTATGTCGTTTTAGCACAGGTTATGAGCTGATAAAATTACCCGTCTATTATCCTTCAGAAGAAGAGAAAAGAGACCCCGAACTCTACGCCAATAATGTATCTCAACTTCTCTCCAAAGAATTAGGTCTTCCAAATCTTAGTTATACATTCGATGACGTCCGATACTTACAGCACAGGTATGTCTTATTAAACTGTTTACAAAAATAAGAAATATAATGAAAGGATTTGTATTTTTTTATAGAGTATTCAAAAGTCCCGTTTCTTTGAAATTCTTGAAACTTTGCGACAAAATTATGAATCAAATGAAAGTCACAAATAATTCGAAAAATAATCACTCAAATGGTTCTCCAAATGGAAGTGCTGTCAATTCTATGCAACACTTGCCAATCAAAAGTAATTTGTGTATCTAGATCATTTTTTTAATTAATTTTAATGAATTTCGGATTTATTTCAGATAAAAGTCAAATATTTGTAGAAAAAGTAAATGATATAATTCGTGATATCCTCGAAAAGATCGAGGTATATATGACCTGCTCTAATTTAACATGTTAATTAGAAAACTAATTAGAAAGTACTGAAATTATAGCTTAATTGGTCGAAACAAATTCAATCAATTGATGACTTAATTTCATGGATTAATTTGGATAAATGTTAGTTCACTTTTGATTAATTGAAAAAATCTATTAATCTTTTAATCATTTGATTGAATCTTTAGATCCAGAGTTGTGTAAATCGACTACAATTAGAGAACTTTACAATTGTTTAAAGATTTCACCCGAAAAGCTAAACACAACTCATTTGGCGGTTGTCTTACAGTTATGTGATATGAGGTTCACTAAAAAACTATTAATTATATTAGTTTTCATTAAATGAGTGACAATTATTTACAAACAGTGAACACAATCTTTGGAAGAGATTAAAAAACAGTTTTAATTCATTAGCAAAGACTCGACTTAATGGCGAGAGTAATACCATTTCAAAGGAATCTTTTAATACACTTTTATGGCTCGCCTTTGGTGTCGATACCACTGAAGATAATCGACTGCCAATCGATTATAGGATAACATTCGGTAAACAAAGTTTTTTCTCAATGAATAGATTTTTATTTATGTTTTTTTTTATTTAATCTTAAGATAACTTTAAACTCATTCTTTTAACAAATTTCATGGATTGTGTCCAAGAAAACGGAAGAGAATTGTTGACCGATTAACACTATTTTTGCTTAGAATATAACTTCCACTCATTTATTACAGAATTACTCTTTCATAGTATTATACAAATCTTATATAATGTTTGAAAAAAACAGTATTTTTAAGTCAATATTTTTCTAATTTATAGTTTTGATAATTTATAAGAATTTTTAATTAATACTATTAAATGTATTATAAATATTTGCCATTTTTTCAAAGATTTTAGATCCAAATATTATTCTGATCTGAGATTTAAGTCAATTATATCGATGTTATTGTTATTGTTTTAAATAATGTTAACTATTTATTAAGATTTATACGAATTTTAATGAGATTTCCTTCAAAATATGTATCAGTTTTTAATACATTTTAAAAAATAATGGAATTATAATAAAATTATATTTTAAATTTTAGAAAAAAAAATTCTTCAGAAACTTTATAAAATTAAAGTTTATTATTTATCAAGGTTACATTGCTAAACTATTTTGCAAAAAAATTTACCCTGCTTATATTAATAAAATTCATGGATAGTATTTCTTTTACTTTAAAAGTTACTAATATTTAAAGATTTTATTAGTTATTTAGAAAAAAAAGTTAGCAAGATAATTTTAATTAGTTTTATTAGAATTAAATAATTTTAGATAACATAAACTAGGCCATTTGTATCTCCAAAGTAGATGTAATGGCGACGAAAACAATATAGATAATACTACAGGTGACCCCTACAGAGAAACCAAGTTTCCAATCGACAACTTGAAATGTAATGAGCAAGGCAAATATTGACACCAATAATGAGAATGTTGTGAATGGAAGTGCTGTCGAATCGATGGGTACTGCCGTCTCCACCAAATCGAAAGTTCCCTTTTGGAAGCCCCAAATTATTGACTTGAATAACCAAGGTACTCCCAAACAGAATAAAATGTCAAATATGTTTGAGCCAATAGAGTTGCAAATAGCCATATCTGCCTGACTCGCCTTTTTCACAACCAATACACTTGATATGAGCTCTGGTACTGAAGTTCCGGCCGCTAATATTGTTAGTCCTGACACTGTGTCCGGTAATCCAAAAGTATATCCTTTAAGAGGATTAAAATAAATAAAAATTTATTTGAGTTATATTTGTTGAGTCATACCAATGATGGTTACCATCCAAACACATATATATGTGAAGCTACCGATCCATATGATTGACATTATAAAAGTAAATATAAAATTGCATCTTGTTGGTTTTGGTAAAGTGATCTTTAATAACAAAACGAGTGGAAACAAAAATATTTTGCAGAACATATTGCTATCAATCCATTCGTCCTCATCTTCGACGTCGACGTCTGCGAACACTATTCTCTTCATAGAACCACTTCGGGCTCTCTTAAACTCAGAAGCGGTGGACCGCATACTAACACTAAATGTATTCCATTCGTGATGTGCGGTGTCCAGTGCCTCTTTCTGTTTGAGCAAGGGACTTTTCTCTCCTACTTCTTCCTCAATTTGACCCAGAGTTCCTTTTATTTGATTCGAGTAAAGAGCATTGAAATACATAATAACCAAATATACGAAGAATAGTCCGATTAGTATCAGTGATTCGACCCTGAATTTTATGTAAGACAAATGATTAGTTTAGTTAAGACTCGTTTTTCAATCAATTCTATTAAGAATTTGTTTATAAACTAAATGTTTGAAAATAGTTAACATTTGTTTTGAATATAAGCTTGATAAGTTTATGTTTATTTCTTGAATTGTCGATAGTATTTCTGTCAAAATAAGATAAGAACTAATGTTTAAGTAATTAAAGTTTTATCAATTGTAAGAAATTGAAAAAAAGACACTCCATAGACATTTGAAAGAAGTATCAAGGTCTATTTTAGTAATCAAAGAATTAATGTTTTTTATTAATGTTTTTAATGACTAAATCTTATGATTTTCAATGAAATTTTCTAACTATAAGTTGAGCCGAAAAGTTTCCATTCTTGATTTTCACCTTGGTAATATTGTAAACATATTTAAATTAGTCATAGTTTAGATAAGAATTGTATTGAAATATTTGTTTAATACTCGAAATCTTTCAAAAATATATTTATTTTATGACTGAATTATTTTATTTACTTATTTCTCATAGAATTCCTGATTAATGGCTTCCTTTCTATCGATTAATAGTCTAACGATAATCACAATTAACTCAAATACTGTCTTCAGATAAAATTAAACCAAGTTTTCAAACTTTGACCAAAACATTCAATAACTTTAAGAATAAGGAATAGTTTTGATAACTTTTAAGAAATTCATTTTAAGACATTTATCAGAACAAAAGAACTAATAATCAATAAAATAGTTATTCGCCGACAACTTATCTCTGAAGAGGAGTATTAGTAATGATCTAAGAATTATTGGATTCTTACCAATCGACCATGTTATCTTTAAGACACAGGATTAATGTAATTATAGTTATGATGTAAAACAGTGAGTCTCGAAGTATAGGAAAGCGACTGATTTCAGGTGTTTTTGGACAGAAAGCCATTACAGCGAAACCACAGGCGGCCGGTATTACAATCAGATTGAAAACAGCGGTTCCTAATATAGTGCCCACACCGATGTCATCCTGGGATACAAATGTACCGATAATACTTGTGAACAGCTCTGGAGCTGATGTGCCGATAGCCATAAATGTTGCGCCGGCGATGTCCGGCGGTAGAGCTAAGACTGAAACCAAAGAGACATTCAATTATTTTCACTTCAATGCAATTTTGTTTTTTATTTGAATATTTATAATTTATTTGATAAATTAATCTTGATAATTAGTTAAATATTTGCACTAAAAAGGATTATAAATAACGCCCTCCAATCAATCCATAACTTATCTATAACTTATTCTGTGTCCTCTTTGAAGACAAATTATAAATTAATGATAACTTATATTAACATTTATTTTTGTTTTTCGATCCATAATTAATATATAAATTCTTTGTTTTATCGCAAACTTTTGCGATAATATGTTTTATGCCTCAGAAATGATATATTCTTATAGTTTAGTACTTACTTTGACTGATAATATCGAGTGCTGGCAGAAAGTATATGTCACAAACTATAGCCAGACCAAGACAAACATAGAATAGTAAGAATATGTGTATAACCACACCTCCATTATTCCTTAACTAAAATTATTAAAAGATTCAAATTTGGTTAGAATTTAATGAAATGAGTACCCATTCAGGCATAATATCTGCCGGAAAGTTATCAAATGCGTGATGAGTAAAGTTTGTTAAATTATGCCAAGATGCATTTCCATAATCTCTTTTAGTAAGATTGCCAGTTAAGTTTCCATTAATAATCAGGTGAGTCCCGGTTTCATTGCTATCCAGTAGTGGTACTTTAGTTGACTGTAGATGAAGTGTTTGGGTGCCATTTATAGACCCGATAGTACTTCCAGAGGTTACATTTAAAGCACCGGTATATAGGAAACAGAGATTTGTCGACACCAGAAGTAGTGAAAGAGAGAATTTTACCATCACTTGTAAGACACGACCAGTTGAACGAATGGTCTCCTCTTTTGCTATGAATTGAAATTTATTTACAATGATTTGACGTAAAGTAGTCGACGACTGTATCGGTTATGAATACTTTCATTCTTAATACTTGGCTTTTGATTCGCTTTAATGAGAACTGATTTGATCTGTTTTTTTGCGATCACTTCAAACACTGATTAGATAAAAGACTCTTCTCTTCTCTCAGACCGTTCTTTGGAGAACATTTCAAGTGTTTTGAGACGTATTTTACCGTTGAATCACTTTATTTGATTGAAGACTCCCGGGATTTACCTCTAATTTAAATATCATGATATAAATTATCTGTAAAGTTCCTTGCTCAAATTTCTTTAATAACTTTAATTATCTTGAAGTACATAGTTTATTTAATTAATTTATCTAGATTGTTTTTTTTAGAATAAATATATAACTTTAAAATTAATTAGCTTGATTATGTAGCAAATTTAATCTATATAATCTATTAGATATATCCATTGAGAGTAATCATGGTAATTTTTCTTTTAATTGATAGTTTAATGGAAAAATTGTTACTAAACTATTAGTGAATTGTAATCAATGTGTGAATCGATTATTATTGTGGCGCTTCACTGAAGTACTGACGTTCTTAACTTACCTTGCTACCTATTTGCTATCATAAACGTCAAAGAACCTCCGATAACATATCAATAAAAAGTTTTATTTTTAAAAATTAATTCAATATAATCTAAAGTTTAGGTTCTAAACTGTACCTAGAGGATTTTGCAAAATTTTTGAGAATTTGAAAATTCCAGTACAAAGTTTATTAAAAATCTGTGGTATATAATATATTTCACCTCTTTATAATATAAAGTTTATATGTATCAATTGTTTATAAACTCTATAAAAGTAATGGTAATGACCTGATCGGCAAAATTCTCTTATTTCCCACTTTTTGCTCACTTTATGAGTACAAAAAGTTTCTCATATTTTGTGACTAATGTTTGTTATTTTCCATAATTTTGTCGAATTATCTCAATTTCAAAGTTTATTTATTATAAATCAAAATCAGAGCTCAATTGTTGTTCACATTTCAAATATTTAGTAAATTTAGTTTCAGTTTTATTGAAGACGTTTAGTAAAAGTGATATCATTTATAAATAAATGTTTTAAATTTTAATAAATTGTAAATAAAACAAAGTGTTTGTATCGATATATTTATAGTAAAACTCTATATAAATAGAAAGAGTTATTGGAAAACCACAGTTCAATACAGTAAGATAGCTAATTCCAAAAGCACCTAACATTAGGGGTCGTAAACTTATATCACCCATAGAAAATACATGGATGACTTAGGTTTAAAACGATTGAACTCCTGATTTTGGAAGTAGCAAAGTTATGGCCTAAACCTTTATTGTTAATATTTTCTTCTTAATAACAAACATAAAATTTGAAAATAAAATATATGTTAATTATTTAATTCCGGGTTATATTTTTATTTTCTTGATAATTTAATTCTTAATATAAGTTTTAATATTAGTCTTAATATATGTTTATCTAATCTTCCTCTCAATATATTATATTAAACCATTTAACTCACTGTTGCTACTTAATAACAAGCTAGCTCTTTTAAATTCTTTGTTTTTCTATTTCGCATTTGAGTGCTTTAGGTATTCAACAAACCATTATTGGGTTTATAATTATTGTCTTATCTTTTGGTTATCTTTTATATAATTTACTGAAACTTTCTATATATTTGGTATTAAAGAGAAATTTTCTAAATTATGACTCTTAACTACTTTAAGAATTGTCTAATTAGAGCAATCATTAATATTTCAGACAAATCTCTACATCTGTATATTAAACTCTTTATAAAATACAATTTAAGAAAATTGTTATTCATTTAGAATTTGCTTGATTTTTTATTAAAATTAAAAATTTATTACCAAGATATAATATGGGCAAAATAATTTCAAGATATAAAATATTTGACTTATATAGAGTTTGCTATAATTATTTTTAACTAAATAATAATTGACTTTTATTTAAAATATTAATATCTTTTATATAATTAATAAAAATAAAAATTTTTCTTATCTATATTTGTAATTTAATTAGGTTAACTCTTTCCCCAGTATATAATTTCACCTGGATAGTTTATTAAAAATAATTAACAGTTTTTAAATAAATCTTGGCAAATCACAATCTTTAAAAAATTTATAGTAATTAATAAATGATATTTTATGAAATGATTTAAAATTATATTTGATTATTAAGATTAATTAACTAGAATATAATGTTTACTGATCACAACGGGGAACATCATCCAACTATTTGCCGTTATCACAGGTCCGAATTGTTTTACCTACTATTAAATAGCTCTGGTCTTCAAAAAGATATAAGAGTTGACTCATATTATGTGTTTCATTGTTTTTATTATATTCTTCGAGTTCTGTACACCTCGTATAAAAAGTCCCCATTTGAAAAATGTCCGCACTCTCTGGCTTTGCAATAGTATTACAATCATCATCGGAACAATTTTCAGTGTCTGAGCACAGCTCGGTTGTAGTT
>JAQFZM010002252.1:0-14308 GCA_034695785.1 Galumna obvia | reverse complement strand
ACGCCGCCGATGACAGGGGGATATTTGGGCTATACCCCCAGATGGCCATCCCTTTAATGGATGGCATTTCGAATACTCCCTTGGCAACTAAAATTTGTTCCACAAAAATGAAATAAAAAGCTGACCTTTCTTAATTTTCTTATTATTTGAACTCAAATTTAATATTTTTCTTAAATTCTAGACATAAAAATAGATAATAATTTACATAAAAATTATTTTTAAGACATTTTAATTTTTTTTTATAAATTGTAATAATAAAAATCATGGCCATTCATTAATAGATGTGCATCTATAGCTTAAATACCCTGCTGTGATCGACAGAGTAGGCCCATCCCAACCCCCACATGTATAGGAGAGAAAAATATGTAAAGTGAAAAAAAGAGAAAATTAAGTAAAGAGCTATAAATGAGAATAAAAAGAAAATTTTTAATCACAGTTTTATTAACAAATTTAAATTAATATTAATTAAAAAGATACTTGGCTATTAGATAGTGTAATTTTAAATAAGAAATCTAATTGATATAAGCCTTCAAATGATACTAAACTTATTTTATCTATACTTTTCTGTTAGAAATATACCACTCTTTAGTATTTGAGTCCAAATTTCGATAATTAGTTCAAATGAATGTCTGGTATTTACTTTAAGTCATTATTTATGAAATTAGTAGTTATTTTGTTGATAATGGATTCATATGAGAAACAAACTTGGTCAATTTTCATCTTTTAAAAGTTATTGTCAGTAAAAAATGTTTTTATAACAATAAATCAAAAGTTGTGACTCAAAGGAAACAAAATAGTTAAGAGAAATGACATTTAATATTTTAAAAATTTTATGAGTCTTTGCATTATTGGGTTATTTTTGGTTTAAAAGTTGGAAACTCCACTCAAACTTCACAAAAGTTCATATTTGAGACATTCTAAACATTTTCTAAGTTTTTATAGCTTTACGTCGAGAATTTTCCTATTCTTTTAGTGTCTCTCAAAAAATCGATTTATATTCAAAATTTTAAAAAACTAAAATAGATTAAAATAGTGGCGCCAAAGGGGTAAACAGGGGGTACTTTCTTTCTTTAAAAGACTTTGGAATAATCACCAAATAAATAAAATTTCTTATAATATTGTTTAAATAAAATCTTAATATTAACTCAAAATTCGGTTCATTTGATGACAAAATGATTATTTAAGATAAATGTTATGACAAAAAAAACTAAAAATAATTTAAGTTCTCAAATGTTATATGAAATTTAACTCATTTAATATCCGCCTTATTTTCAATTGTTTTCAGTAATAACTTCTAATAAGGTTTATTTGAAATATATTAAATTTTTAATTCTTGCAAAAACTTTTACAAAATTAGAATATTTTGTTAAGAATATTAATGAGAATATCTAAACGTTTTCTCTATATTTTCCTAATTAAGACATTTAAATATATTTTTAATTTAAATACCAAAGAATGGAGGGTTTGGGGACAGACAGTTAAATGTAAACTACAAAACTAGAAACACATTATAATTATTTAGTCTCAATTAGAGACTAATTTTAACTTAAAGATTTTAAAATAAAATTTCTAATTGATAATAACTGATCGAATACATACATTAGTAAATACAATACGTATAATAAATGAGAAAAATTGACAATTTATTCAATAATTATTTAAATGTGTCTCAGTATTCAAAAATTAATTATAATTAACAAATGGTATTACATTTCCATTTATTTTTAAAGAAGTCATCAATTTTTGGTGAAATTTGTGGAACTAAGAACTTTGCATTTGAAAGTTCTAAGATTATTGGTAATTACAAGCTTAATTTAAATAAAAATTGATCTTATATTATTTTCACATAACATATAAAGTTTCCATATATTATAAGTATGTTAATAAATATAATTTTGTATATAATTGTTGAGAAATAAATATAAGAAATCAAATGAGAGGCAAAGAATAGATTCTAATTATTGATTCTGCAATTAACCAGAATTTGTTAAAAGGAATTCATTTTTAATGCTATTCACAGAAATAATAGAAATAGAGAGACTCAAAATCCGCTTACAAACTATATTTTAGTATATTTTACTTGCTAATATATATAGAGGGAAATGCATTGTCGCCAATATATTCAAAATGTTTATAAAATTCAATTTAATAAAAAAAATTCTTTAAATCCAAACCTTTAATAAATATAAGCGATACTGTCGTTGAAATTAATGGTTTCATAAAAAAAATAATTCTATTTTTTTTAATAATTAGTTTAGTTTTTAACAAAATTCCTAAAATTGTTTTAAAAGCTTTTTTTTTAGTTTTATTTTATTATTCAATTCTAAGAATTGGAGACAAAAGTATAACTAATGCTTAGGAAAAAAATTAAATAAGGAATCAATTTTTCGCTATAATTGCAGCGATTTTATGGTCGGATAAGACGTTTGATTGCTTTATATAAGAGAGTGTTCTTATGTGGTGGCGATCAGACAAAAATTGTTCGCTCAGTTATTCAGTTATTTTGACTGCTTTTAGATGTAATCCAAGTACTAATGTTTATATTTCATTTAACTCGATTATTGACGCAAACGTGGAAACATAAGAAACGGTACATTAACCCCTTATATACTGTTCTCCGATTCCATAGACTTTGTTCTAAACTATGAGTTAATACGTTAACGGAATTCACTGAAAAAAACTAAACGATTCAACATTTTATTAACTCTACATATCTTTTAACTCAAATATTAATAAAATGAAAGAACTCATCAAATATTAGTTATCACTCGAAGACATACAACTAAGAGAAACAATACTAACTCTAAATTAAGACCTTTCGTTAAATGACAAATGACAATATTTTGTACTCAAAAGAAGTAAAACTTATCTTTTGTTCAAATATATATATATAGTTGTGTTCGTTCTGTCAAATAATTATTACTAGAATTAACACAATTTCAGAGCTCTGGGCAATTCATTCAAATATGTTTTGGATCTGAGCACAGGTTAAACAAACTTTCCAATGAAAAGGTAGTTTTCAAGTAATAGTTTTACAAAAAATTATTGCATTCAATAAATCAATTGTTTGCTTTGCATTACGACAAACACTAATTATTATTATATAAATTAAAACCTTTGAACCAAAGAATAAATTCTTAAGAACTCAAAATATGACAACAAAACAAAAATTTGATTCAAAACAATTTTTAAAAAAAATATTTTTAGGATAATTGTTGACAAACCTTTTGCGTTCAGAACTTTTGCGATTACAATGTATTTGTCCGTTTGAATAGCCATTACTCAAGAGTTGTTGGGAACACTCATTTGAACACTTTTTGTCACTGAAAGAATCAGTTCCGCTACGAATCTCATTATCTTCGGTTTTAATGAAAAATGTATTAAAACAAAACTGGAAAATCTTTTCTCTCTTAATCTTAGTCTTAGTATAAAATTCAATTTTAATGTCTCCTCGAAATATGAGTTCTTCGGGAAGAGTGTAGTGCAGGAACTTTGAGCCTTTTTTCACTTCGATTTCATATGTTTTTAACTTTTGTTTTGGTAATTGAATTATTTCACAGATCAGTGTAAAAGTCCCGCCGTTTACGATCGGAATTGTATTCAAATATATTGAACATAATTTTAGAGGAGTTGAGTGATATTCGAGTCGATTCCTGACTAGTTCTTCATAATAATAGACATATCGTCTCTGACTTGGAATCGTTACTCCTTTCTTATCGTGTGTTCGGTGGCGACCATAATATTCCAGTGCTTTTTCAGCATTTGTAATCTTGACAGTACCGGTCGGGTCATCTGTTATCTCACACTCACCCGCGTGTATTAAATAAGCACAAATCATGACACCTGTGCGCCCTTTTCCAGCCTTGCAATGGATGGCAATAACATGATTTCTGTCCTGAGTTAACCATCGATGAACGTCTTCACAAAATGGTTTTAACAATTCAAAAGGAGGCGGATTATGATCTTGGAAAGAGTAGTTTTCAATCACTCGACACTGAAATTTCTGAGTGTCGTATCGGCGTTTACTTTCAGCGCAGAGGTTATAGATTTGATACTTTTCTTTATGTTTGACTTCAAAGAAGCGGACGACGTCGTCGATATGGTTTCGGTAAAATCTCTCCAACTTTTCTGCGGGAAAACCCATCGCTATTATATTTCGCGATATATCTATAAATAAGTTTTTAATCATTAAATAAATAAAACTTTAAATTATTTGTATTTAAATCTCTAATAAATGAGTTATTTTGGATAACTTACAGGAGAGGTCGAGATCAAAGCCATCCTCTTTGTATCTAATTTTGTTTTTACTAACCATTCCTTTGATAGCAGACGCCATTACTTTAAAGAATGGATTTATGGTAATCTTCGGCAAATTTATGCCTAAAATTCAAAAGACAATTATATAATGAAATAAAAATCGTTTACAGGAATTGGTTTTTGGCGTTAAATCAAACGACAATTGAATTAAACACTAAATTTTTAGTCAAACGGATGGAAGTCTTATACATTTATATACATTTATATAAAACTACATAATATGCAAAATCGGCGCAAATATATATCCGTATAATTGATATATCAATGGACTGTATATATAAACTATACAGAGACTAATGAATAGATATATTACTAAATACTAAACATATAATATATGCAATAATCACAAGATTTTTATTAATTAACTGACGCTTTAGTTATCATTAATACTATTAAGGCTTACATTAATCAAAGGGACGTCAAATAGTGAGGAATAGTGAGGAGACACCAATTTTTCAGTTATTTAATCATTTGTTGCCTTTAAATCATTTAATAAAATAGTAGTTATTTTTTGGCCAAACTTTTAATAATTGATTTGTTTTCTATCATTTTATTTAAAAAATAAACTAAACTTTGATCGCAATTTTAAATAATATCATTTCATTTCACAATTAAATGATTATTAGTGTTAAACACAATTAAGAGACGATTCGTCACAAAATATATGAATGAAAATTTGAATCTCTTTTTCTGGGGATTAATATTAATAATAATAATATAATAATAATAATAATAATTAGATGAAATGCTTATCACAAATATATATATTATATAGAAATGTATATTAAATGATTGAAGTGTTGACCGATTATTACGATATCAATAGGTTTTGAGTAAAACAATGAAAGCGTTTCTAACATTTTTCAATGCAATTCGTATTTAATTTATTGTAAATCAGAATCAGCTGTAAATGCATTTAAAAGTCTCATTCAGTGATTCAATGCATTGACACTCATATGAGAGCACATTGTCTTCATTTGGATCTCTTGGAGACCAATGCAATCATTTGGTCAACCCTTTGTTATGAGCCGTCAGTCAAATGCAATTGCAATTAAACTATGATTACAATCAATAAATTCACTGAACACTCAACACAAGTGTTAGTATATAACCTTATGACACCTTTTCAGCGATATATTCAAGTAATGGTGGAATTCAAGTATTCAGACATTAGACTCACAATAGAGTCAAACCAATCCCAGTCTCAAACCATTTAAGATTACTATAACTTATAAAACAAACAAAAGATGGCATTTCTATCAATTCTTACATTTACACCAAATCATGTGATTATTGGCGCAAAACTGATCCCAATTTCTTTTGTACGAAACGTTTCTTCTGCGATGGAGTCTATCGACATCGAAGGTGTGGAAGTCCTCTTCCCATACAAACCATATGATCTTCAGTTGGATTACATGAAAGCACTCATTCAATGTCTTCAAAACGTTTGTTTTAATGACTTTTAACTGAATTTTTATTAACTAAATTATCGTCACTTTTGTTACTCTAATTGTCTTTCTTTGAATCCATTGAACAGAAAACTAATGGTCTTTTGGAGAGTCCGACCGGTACTGGAAAAACGCTCTGCATTTTGTGTTCAACTCTGGGTTGGCTCAACACAACTCATATGAATAATATGAAACAATTATTGAATGACAAAATTGGATCAAAGAATCAAAAGATGTCCTCAACGGCCAAAATATCATTGAATGGATGGCAAATAGGAGGCACTGATAGCCCACAAATACTTTACAGTTCCCGAACTCATCAACAGTTATCTCAGGCCTGTCGTGAACTTAAACGAACCGCTTATAACAATTATAAAGCAGTAGTAATCGGTTCCAGAGATCAGCTCTGTTTGAATCCAGACGTAACTAAATTGGAAACGATATCAGCGAAGAACCAAATGTGTCGCCATAAAGTGTCCAACAATTCGTGCTCTTATTATCGAAATTATGAGAACAAAATCGAGAGAAGCGAAGACTATAACTCTACTCAAGTGTTTGATATCGAAGATCTCATGAAATTTGGCCGAAAAAACACTTGTTGTCCATATTATGCCTCCCGTTATATACGTTCGAAGTCTTCACTTGTATTCACTCCTTATAACTATATATTGGATCCATTAATTCGAAACAACAACTCTTTAGATTTGAAGAACTCAGTGGTTATCTTCGATGAGGGACACAATATTGAGAAGATATGTGAAGAGAGCGTCTCTTTAGAACTCAGATCTGAAACGTTTGCTGTTTGTATTAAAAACATTGATTCTATTCTTCAGTGTCTCAAAGATATCAAAGAGGGAACTTATGATGGATCAGACACTAAAGAATTATCAGAACTTAAGATTGAATCTGTGGCCAGACTTAAACTAATGGTTTGTGATCTTGAAATGACCATCGATTCAATGATTAAAGAGAAAAATTCAATGAAATCATTACATGAAACCAAAGCTATATTTGACATAATTAACAGAATTGGTTTGGACGCCATATCATGTGCCCAATGGTTGGATTTAATGGACAAAATTCCTTTAATTTTGACGAATGGCAACACATTAAATGCAAGTCAAGCAACAGTTGTTTCCTCATCTTTCATGGCTTTGACTCAATTCATTGAGAAATTGGTTCCGATTAAGATTAGCACAACTAAAGACTATGAGGACTATAAATTGGATTTTATTAAAAAATTTAAGATTTTCAGCGAAAGGGGTGGAAATGATAGAGAAGACGATAAGAAAAATTTTTGGAATAAAAAGAGTGATCCAAACTCTTGGGTTCTTAATATTTGGTGAGTTTTATTGAGACAAACAATTATTTTAATGGTTTGTCTTTTGTTTGAAAAGGTGTTTGAGTCCAAGCGTTGGCACCAAAGCTCTCTTAGAATTAGGAATTCATAGTATGATAATAACGAGCGGAACTCTCGCACCGATTAACTCATTTGAAATCGAAATGGATTTAAATTTTCCGATAAAACTACAAAACAGTCACATAATTAAAGAGAATCAATTGTCAATTCTAAACATTAGTAATGCCAGAGACGGTACTGTTCTTACCTCTAAATATGATAATAGAGATAATTTGCAATATTATCGTGCTCTTGGACAAACTCTCATTGAGTTAATGAGTGTCGTTCCCAAAGGAATACTCGTTTTCTTTTCTTCTTATACGGCTCTCAACAAATGTATTGAAATCTGGAAACAAAACGATCGAAACTTTTGGTCGAAATTGAATGGAATAAAACAAATATTTTTGGAGCCCAGAAATAAACAAACATTTAATGATTGTATTACTAAATATAAGCTCAAAATCGACGAAATTGATTCAAATGGGGCCGCATTTTTCGGTGTTTGTCGCGGAAAACTCTCAGAAGGAATCGATTTGCCCGACGACTACTGTCGGTGTGTTATTATGACTGGACTTCCATTTCCATCAATCGCTGATCCAAGAGTTGTACTAAAGAAACAATATTTGAATGAATCGAAGACTAAACTCTCGGCCGATGGATGGTATACATTGCAAATGAAACGCGCACTCAATCAGAGTATCGGACGAGTAGTCAGACATAAAAATGATTTTGGAGTTATACTCCTTTTAGACTCACGTTTTGCAACTCTAAACGACGGACTCTCAAAATGGGTCGAAAAATTTATTTTTAGAAAACGAATCAATAATTTAGACCAAAGTATTGATAAATTAAAGAATTTTTTCTCTAAAAATAATTTCGAATCCAATTCTAATAATTTTGATGAGAAAAACAGTTCTGAAACAAAAGTTTCAAACGAAAAGTTTTCAAAACAAAATTCAATTCAATCTTTTATCAGAACTCCTGAAGGTTTAATTACTAATGGATTCGTTGATGAAACCACTTTATTCAAAGAATTCAAACCAATTGAAAATTTTAAATCAATGCAAAACAATTCTCAGAGTATTTTCGATACAATTAATTCTTCCTTTACTAATAAAGAAACTCCAAAAGAACTTAAGACCAAATCTGTGCCGAATAATGAGGAAACACCACTAAAAAGAAAATGTGATCTTCCCTTTCAACCCATAACTGATTCCAAATTAGAAATAGAAAACACGAAATTGCATTCAATTATTAAGAATAAAACAATTTCTGAATCAAATTCTGCAAAAAAGGTTCGTTGGAGTGAAGAAAATAATAGAATACATGAATTTAAACCAATTTCTCTAAACTTTAATGAAACAAATGAAGACAACGAAGAATCGAAACCTATTATTAAAAGATCGCAAAATCCTAATGAAGATGTACTTCAATTCTGGCGTAATTGTGGAGCAAAGGTTAGTCTTAAAAATTGGTTTCTATTTTAATTAAATTGACTTCAATTAGTTGAAGGAACTCTTTAAAGGAAGTAAAAAATTCGATGAATTGTGTCAAAGCATCAAAACTTACAAAAAGTATAAAAATTTGCGACTTTTAGCCAAATCTTTTGCTGATATTTTTCAAGTTTATGATGAAAACACACGAAATCATTTTATTAGAGGTTTGTATTCATTTCTTTAATCATTTATTTAATAACTTATTTTTTTCAGAACTTTCAACAATTGTACCGAAATCTGATTATCATTCCTTCTTAAAACTCTGTGGAATAAAACTAACCGCTGAAGAATTAACTGATACTAAAGAGTTAATTAAATGAGAAAATTTTGAAACAAATTATTGTAAATTAATGTAATTTTGTGTACTTTCTATAAGTTTATTAAACTTTTAGGTCTTCAAAACGGCTCAAAACTGTTGTTTAATTTCATTCCTAATAATCTGTTATTGAATCCAAATTTATTAAAGACTCAAATCTAAGAAATGCATTTAAAGTCAAATTAAATAAAGTTTTAAAACATTTTTCAAATCATAAAAATTATTAATTGAAAAATAATTTATTCATAAATTCAATGACAAAAAGTCAATGATTTGCTGTTTGGGAAGTATTATAAAATATATTAAAATGATTATAAATTATGCATTAAATCAACAAATTATTATATTAACCATTAAATATGAATTTATAATAATTAAATTTATAAAATATAGTCTTTAGTAATGGCTGATTGAGTCAAATGAGTCACATCTCTAATGAGTCATTAGTAATGACTCATTACTGATAAGTTTTTCGACTTTTAATTGTGATTTTGATAACAACAACAAACTGTTGTCAACAGTTATTAATTAGAAATAAATTTTGGAAATGATTTCAGATTTTAATATTTCTAATATTTTATCTTCAATTAAAGTGGAATTTAAGACAAATAAACGAATACTATATTATTATGAAATATTAATAAAACTTTACCTCTACTACTGAAGAAAAGTAACGGCGGCATAACCAGAGGATGTCCTTTAACTAAACTCTAGGCATTTAAAGAGCTTAAACATAATAAACACTTTTAATTTAAATAAAAACAATTTTAATTATAAAGTGTTTGAGTTTTTCCAATAAAACTAAATCCACAAAACATTGTATTAAATTTGATTGGAATGAGTTGTGATCTGAATCACTAATACAACCATTAAATTGAGTTAGAAATGAGTCATTTACTAAAGATTTGAAACTCATTTGAAATTTTTGTTATAATAAATGGGTTTAAAATATTTCCTAAACTATGATTTCTTACTTTTAAATAATTTTTATATAAAAAATGGTTTAACTTTTTACTAGAATAAAGTTTTTTTTTCAAACAATTATTTGAAAATGATTTTCGGTGATAGAAAATATCAACTTGTTAGAAAATAAATAATATAAGAGTATATTCTATTTAGATATATAATAATAATAAATATATTTTTAGTATAATATTTTTTATTACTTTTAGATAAAAAAATCATTACAAATACAGACTCTGGACCCGCCTTTAGTCAAGCACAATACATGTACCAGGGTATAGTCAATTTTAATAATAATAATACAGAATAAGAATAAAATGAATAGAATTGTAAATATAGAATAAAACAGTTTTTGAAGGCTTTGATGTAAAGTATTTTATGAAATATTGTAAATAAATTGATTTCATTTATTTGTTTAGTAAATGATATCTAATTAAAAGACTTAAAATGAATGGATTTTTTGAATGAATTTTTTTAGATTTGATTAATTGAATAATTATAAAAGAAATGAACTATTATTTAATATCCGGTACTAAATCTAAAGAAGTTTATTAGGTCTTTGAGTGTTTGGCCAACGCTTTCATATTTCCTTAACAACTATTGGAAGGACTGACCGGAACTACAATTTAATAGTCCGTAACGACTGCACACAGCGATAGCTATGAAATGGCCAATACTCACATATTATCGAAATCAGTGAAAATAATGTCTGTAATATTCCAGTAATAATAATAAGTTATGGCATTAATGTTATGGCTTTCACTCATTTCTCTTTAAGATTTCGACTAAATTATTGTTATTCTATGTAATAGATTTGGCCTTCAATTTGCAAAACAATATAATAATTAAAATGAAATTTAATTTTTGTTTGAATTATTTTTAAATTTAGTTCTATCTATTTGTTGAATTTATTGCTAGATCATTTTAAATACAATAATTAAACTAAAAGTTAAATTTTAAAAAAATTAAATTTTAAAATTATCTAAAATATTATTTAAATAAAATTGATATAATTTTAATTGAAATCTTGTCTTAAACTTTAGATAATTTGTTTCATTCCTTATATTTCAAAATAGGAGAGACTTTTTCTATTAATTGATTGACAACTGTTTATATAATTCAAAGAGAGAACCGAAAAGATTTTACGGTCAACTGATTTGCTCACAATTACACTAATGTTGTCGACAGACAAACAAAAGATGTTTTTCTCATTATTTGATTCCCATTAAATCCAATGCTTTTAATATCTATAGATTCAGAAAACAGATGAGACAACGACTCACTCTATTAAAGGGGGTTTTAGGGGGAGTTTTGCAAAGAGCTTAACAAATTAACAAGTTACTTTTAACATTAATAACAGATCTCTAAAATTTAAATGATACCAAATAATAAATGAAATTTTAATTTTAATTCTATAAAATGAATTTGATTTAATTTTGATATATATTTATAAAGTACAAATTTGACCTGTATATAAATTTATGAAAAAATATATAATTTCTTCTAAAATTAAAAATCTTTTTAAATAATCATGGTGAAAAACTTTGAGAGTTTTATTATTTAGAGTTTTGTTAAGACCCAATTTGGGCTCAATTTTGTTCATCTCTGGTTGAAAGTATAATACTTTTGTTCTGTCATTTTTGGCGCATTTGTGGAGCACTCATTGACAGTGACTTTCCGGTTAGATTTGTTCCCTTGTATTCTTCCGGCGCTTTAGAGACATCAAAGTAATGGTCAGATATAGGGCTGAACTTAATGTCCAGCAAATGTTTGAATTCAATGATCTGAAAATCCTATTATTCAGTGTTTAAGTGAAGAGCGACTGTCCATCACTTTGTTGTCCAACACTTTATTATTTGCTTTTCATCAATAGTTTAGTTATCGGTTCATATTTTAAAGATTTTGATTTTTAATTTTGGGAAAAAATTGAACAAGATGATGTTACAAAGATAATGATATCTTTAAATTGAATGAACTCAAAGATTTTGTTGACAGTCGAGAGCCTTAACTGAGAAAAAAGTTGATTGTTTATGGCGTTTATGGTCTAAATTAAAGCAAAATGGAATCATTTCTCAAATAAGTTCGCGTTTATATGATTTTGTGTGACTGTCTGTCATCTCATCAGAAAAGGTCTGAGGAGTAGAAGGAAAGCCATTATTCTTATTATATTTTTTGGTTCACTCTTTGTTTAGAGAAGCGGTAGTCTAATGGTTGGATTCTAGTCGAGCAGAATTTCCCCCTCAGATCCCAATGGGTTTTCGATGTCTTCATTGTTTTTATAAATCATCCATCAGTGATGTTCTGAATGGCTTTTCTCTATCAGATTCGGTGCTCTTCTATAGAAAACTAAGTTCAGGTGTTTTGTGCTTTGCTTTCATTTTCTGTTTTCATATATGAAATAATAACACATTATTTTAGTCTTTTATGAGATCGTAATTCGCGTCAACCCATAAGACAAAGAACTAAACGATATTTTCTCTAATCTTTGTGGGAATAGTCCGCGAATTAGATGTTGTGCTCCACATATTGGATGAATCAGAATAATTATGTGATCTAAACCTCATAACATGACTCTGATTAAACATTAGATTCACTCCAACTGAAGATTACGTCAGATTAGATCCAATTTACTAACCCTTGAAATTTATTTTTCTCATCCAATTTCTTCATAACCGACTGCACCAACACTTTCCCGGAATTAAATTTCAATTTATTCTTTGCATTTATTCACTCTTTTTTATCTTAACTCATGTGATGTATAAAATTATTGAACAAAATTTTGTGAACTTTTTATCTTAAATTAAAATATTGTTTAAAAGGTATAAAAATAGACATAAAATTAACTCAAAATATATTCTATTTATAAAAAGATTATTTTATAGGATTTCAATCAAGTTTTGATTTTTTAGTATTTTCTTTCGATTATTTAATTTCTAAAATTTAGATTCAATTCATTGGTTTAAAAACAAGTATTGAAAAGAGTATTATTTAATTCGAAATATATTTTAAGATTTATAATCAAAATGAATGAGTTTTGTGAACAAATAAAAGAGTAATCTTTTATTATTTAATGAGTAAAAAGTTGTTGAAAACTTAATGGATATTCTTTTAGGCGGTTCTGAGATATACTTTTTGATTAGACTATTACTTCAGTTAAATAATAGATAAAACGACATCCCTTTAAATCTCTATTTCAGTCGAATATTTAGTCCTCAATATTTTAGTAAAAGAATTTTGGGTTATTTTATAGATATTCACTCAAAATAAATGTCGTCATTAAAAGTTGATTTTATAACCGAACCATTAGAAGAGTTCCAACAAAAGTGATTCAAAAATCAGTGAATTTTCATTTCTTTGTGAACTCATTTTATTTTCAATTTTATTTCTTAACCATTTTTTAGTCCCCTTTAAAAATGACTGGTTTTAAAAGTTGATCCCTTAAGCCGTTGAAACTTTTTGGCGATTGGTTTGTTCACCGAACCGTTCACTCAAACATTAATATCACTTAAATGAAATGATTGGAGTATTTACTCTATTGTCACATCTTTTTTCAATTCAACCTAAAAATTGGGATTTTTTAAACTTTCAAAATCACTGTTTTATGTCTAACTTTTTTGTGCATATTTTGTGACGGTTTGTGAATGAAGACAAAAGTAGTTATTATTTTCTAAATTTTTATTCATAAAACCAGAGATCAAACTAACCTTCGGTATATTACTTTCATTTAGAGTTTTCTTTATATTTTTAAGATATTCTTTAAGATTAACTTCAAATTATTGGTCAACAAATACAAACGTAGAGTTAAAATAATAGGTTCTTACAATTATAGCAATTATTAATTATTAGTATTATTATTATAAAAAGATAATCAAAATCTGAAAAAAGGTCACAAAAACCAATTCAATTATAAGATGACGTTTCAAAGTTTACGAGTATTTTAAAAAGGATTCAATGTTTTAATGAAAAAGATTTATAAAATGTATTTTGTGTTTAAAACTAATATTTAAATAAAAAATTAGTCTTAAATTAAAATAATTGATATATTTTATATCAGGGATGGCAAAAGACCGAGGTCCAAGGGGGGGTATAAGGGTATTTTGGTCCGAGCTAAGGGGGGGGGGTATTTTGAAAATGACCCACAATTGCTTAAAAACACATAAAACATCAATATTAAGGCCTTTTCTGACTTATATGACTTTATTTAGTCATATTTTAACGCATTTTATCAAATTTAATGCAAAAAACTAAGATTTTTCGGCAAAAAAGACAATTTTTTAAAATTTTTAAAATTGTTGAGGACCAAAATTTGAGCGTAAAAGCATGATTTTTGACGATTTTATGCATTTATTGAGGTTTTCCTTTAACTTTC
>JAQFZM010002251.1:0-14309 GCA_034695785.1 Galumna obvia | reverse complement strand
TTTTCTTCAGTGTTTTTTCAACCAAATAAAAACACATTTTGCAAACATCGCTCATCTATTTTGTATTCCTCGAATATATTAAATTAAAGAATAACCAAGTTGACACTATAAAACATATATTATCATCAAATTAATACCACAATAAAACATATAAACGCAAAGTAACATCTAGTAACTACACTTTAACAAGTGCTTATTTAATATACTCTTGTTTATATTTGTACCATGCTCATTGAGTAGATGCCCTTTTCGACTCCTTTTTCTACTTTTGGTTGTTTATTGATTGAGATATTATATAACTTTTCTTTTGGTTGAGATAATCGTTGTGTTAATATTTGGGTTTATTTGTGAATAACTAATGGTATAAACATTAGAGACTTATGCATAGAATAATCATAAAATATTGAGTTTTACCATCGCGTGCACTAAAGTCTGTGCTGTTCACTGGGTATTAGAGGCCAATGCACTGCTTTTTCTAATATGTTTTAGTTTTGTTTCCTTCTGCACAGAATAATAAAATCTGTGAATTCTGTGAATATTTGGCTAAAGTAAATGAACAAGATCGTTTATATTGAATTCTAGCTCACATATAGTATGGCTGAGTCTGTTCTACACTAAACTATTATGGCTTTGAGTGACTGTCATAACCATCATCTGCTAAATTGAACCCAATATAAAAGGTTCTCTTAATGAATGCAATGCGTTTTAATGTCCTTCTCGTTAGACTTTTTTGTGACTCTAGTCATTGGCAGCCATAGATGGCCAGGGATCACAAATTATTAAATTAACTTTATTTATTAAAATTTATCTAGGTCAATCATTTACAATCAATTTTTCCTTCAAATAAATCACTTAAACATTGTTTATGTCATAGAATTGCATAAAGATTAGCTAGATTAAACAAAAAAGAAGCAAGGAAATCCTGTTAACTTAAAATTGGTTATATATCTATCATTCAATAGTTATTCTTTGCCTCTGAAGACCTGTTCAGAGCACATCTCATTTCAATAGATTAGATTTGATTCAGTCTTTTCTCTTTTATATGATATCATTGAAGACTCTCTTTTGTATGTCTTAGAGAGCAATCAATTTTGACGATCTTAATGAGGGGCCAATTTTCAGGGCATATCAAAACTATCATTATTATAGACAAAACGACTTACAAACAAAAAACTATGCCGTAGTCTATGCTATACTCTATACTATTAGACAAGAAATCGTTAGACACTTACTATCCTTTATGTCAATTGATAGAGACTATCATAATTTCAATAATAATTATTAAGAGTGTAGTTCACAGTATTAACGAGAGTAAAGGGTATTCTCGAGAGCATCAAAATTTAATCAAGGCAAAAAAAGATGAGCATATTTTCAATGATGAATATTTTCTCGACAGTCATTAGCGTTTGAGAGCAGTTTTTCTCTATATTTCAAATAATAGTTAATTAAATTTCTAAGAAAAAAGTCAAATGAATTTCTTTAATGCCTTTCCTTAAGTCACATATAAAATAAAATTCTCAATTGAAGACCATTTTTGAAAAATGTTTCTCAACCTAATGAACAACTCATTATTACAACAGTTTTTTTTCCATGAAAATCATTAGTAGTATAAAGAGGAGTATCCAAGAGTTTAGTACCTTGGTTACCTGACAAGCATTTCATGTTTATTGTAATTTTAACTATTAATCACTTGTTTTTTCTTTTGAATATAAAATGAGTGAATCTTTTAACTATTTGTTGACTTTTATTTGAATATATTTTAAACTAATTTCAATTCGTTGAGTAACAAAACGATGCATATATTGTATGTATTTATTATATACTTTATTTAAAAGCGGGTCTTTTCTTTCCAATGAATTTAAATTCAAAATTTTAAGCAAATCTCCGGAAAAATTGAATTTAGAAAAATAAAATCCCAATTATTTCTAAAAATAGTTTTGTTTTTTATACTAAAGTCGTGATAGAGTTATGAGAAAAATGATTTTTAAAATGATTTTTAATTCAGTTTTAATAAATTAAATGAACTGAAAATAAAGAAAAATTATAAATTTGCCGAAAATGGATAACATTTTCAATGAATGGAATACCAGTTCTGGAAAATTAGAAGTAAATAAATGGATAGAAAATTGTGAAAACTTTCAAATTCTCAAAAATACTGTTTCCTAAATGGAATGGATTTTTAGTTTTGTTACTCTTCTCAATGTCTGACTTGAATTTCCATTAGTGATCATTATTTTGCTTCTATTGACAAAACGCACACACATTCACATAAGGGTTAAAAATGAAGTTTTCAGAGAAAAAACACAAATACACTGAAGGCTTTGAAATAATTGGATTCAAACGAGAGTATATCAACTGCTAAGGTCAGGTCTAGCCAAGGGGTTAACCTTTAGTTCCTATAATATTTTTAATACTCGCATAATATTCAAGTCATGTGAATAAAACTCATAATACAATCAAAAAGGAAATCATTAAAACTTTTCTAAAGTTCGTCATCAAAAGGGTGTTCCAAAGACTCAGCCATAGCTAATATCCTTCGGTAACCCATTTTGGACTAAAGCCTTATAACTTTCAAACTATAGTTTAGAAATTCAAATCAATTTCTCTCTCTCTCTCTCTCTCTCTCTCTCTCTCTCTCTCTCTCTCTCTCTCTCTCTCTCCCTCCCTCTCCCTCTCCCTCTCCCTTTCCCTATGTTTTTGATAATATAAATGCGTTATTAGAAGAAAACAGAGAAAATGTATTTGTATTTCATTTATTTAAAGTTGAGTTATGTTTTCGACTTTAAAAATGAGTGGATTTTAAAATTGAAAAACAGACAAAACTATGTCTTTAATGGGAGACATACGACAAATGCATCCAATAATGCATTTAATTCTGAGTACTTCTAAAATATATGTATAGCTATTATTCTTATATGTATTCTCTTTTTTGTCTCGACTCAAATAATGAAGAGTTTTTTTCGTTTAGCGCTTATATTATGTTATTTTTCACATAACTTTATTGTTCTCATATAAAAAGAACAATACAATTGCATTAGTCAGTACTCATTCACTCCTTATTCAGTGTTCACAGTGTTTCACACTCTTGTCTGACAACTCCAACTCAATGAACATATTATTAGGTATTATAAGAATTAATTCGTGTGTATCTGTCAAAAACTGTTTTTGCTCCAATCAAAAAGTATAGACATTACATACTTATTATATGGACTACTCTTAGATATATGATAATTGAAACTTATCTCAAATTAATGGCTTTTTTTCATTGCTAATTAAATAGCATTAAAGACTTGCATGCTCATTTAGATAAAGAAAATCAAATCTTCTCACAAATCAATTATAGAAACGGAACTTTCTTTTCAAACGGCATACTTAATGAGTGAACCATATATTCATATATAATGATATACTCATATAATATTAATAATCCAATTGAAAATATGATAACTTTTTTCAATACAATTATTATTGTATTTTATTATATGATTCTTGAAAAATGTAATATATTTTGTCCTCTACTTTATGTTTGATTCAATTTTTAATGCAATACTTTATGTGATTTGTTGTCTCATTCTTTTCATTGAATTCTTTTCTCTTTTGATTCTCAAAAAATAGTGAACAGGAATTTCAATCTCTGGAAGGAAACGGAGTCGACCGACGAATCAAATAAATACTCAATAATTGATTCGGAATTTTTAGATAACCAGCAAAAAGACGAGAGATTAGAAAGAGGTAAGTCATAAGCTTTTCAATTTGTATTTATATATAAAATTTTGATCATGTTAAGTTAAGTTTAATTTAGTTTCGTTGCGTTATGTTAAGTCAAGTCATGTCAATATTTAAACGCATTTTTTAAGGCAAAACTCAATTAAATTAAAATGAATTCTCAACGCATTCTCTGTTTATGAATAAAAAATGAATTTCAATATCAATAAATCATTCGGAATATAAAAACTGATACTTTGAAGAGTATCGATTTTGCAAGATTAATAGTATGGATCCTGACCATTACCATGGAGATATATTCCTTTAAAATAGATTCTTTCAGGAATCGCATGAGAGTAGAGAATAAGACATAACTTAAATATATTATTAATGACATTAAGTGAAGTATTCTTTTACATGAATTCAGATCTAAAATCTTCTTTTAGAGATAAAACACATAAAAAACATATAAAACATTTAAAATTATTGAAAGTTTCAAAACAAAAGAATACATAAGAGATGTTATTTTCAATAGAAATTTAGGTTTTGTTTGCCCTAAAAATCTTAATTCTGTGTAGAATTTAAATGTGATATTCTATTAGTATTTCTTTCCTTCTATTTATGTAAATATGAATAGTTTTGCAGAAATTCAATATTCTTTAAAAACATTTTTGTCTGCTTTTACTTATTTAAATTCCTGGTCCTTATCTATCAAAAGAATGGCAACAGAAGACAAAGATTAGAAAATAAATTGAATCCGATTTCAATACTATCAGAGATGAGCACATCGTATCAAAAAGTTTTATCTTGCTAGTTTTTCTTCAAATATTTCACAATTGTTCGACTCTGATATTAATATTAATTCTATGAATTGCACTCAGAATAAAGAATTCTTATAATTTGAATAGATTTTAATCTGAAAACATTTCTTGAAGTCATGAAAAAGTGAGCCTTTCATTCACTAATGTTTGTATGATTACCCTTAAAGGTAGTAAAATAATTCTGGGAGAGTTCACTGTTACAAACCGACAGTACAGCACAGTCTTAAAGGACGGATCGTCTGCTGAGTTCGAAGCACTTGCGTCGGATGTAATCAAATCGGTATGAATTACAATACAATTCTTTTCACACAATTTGTTATTCAGTTTTGTTTTGTTTTAACACAAGAATAATAACAAAAATGAAAAACTGATTATAATTTATAATAAATAACATAAAACTAAAACGAATTATTTCTACAAAACCTTTTCTCTTTATCGTTGAAATCATGTGAATAACTTTGTTGTTTTTTGTGGCGATAATTGTATGCAAATTCAAACACAAAAATCCATAGATTTATATAATGAATGAAAATTTTAATTAATGAAACGCTCAGAGCTTTTCACCGCAATTATCATTGATTTCATTTAGTGTTTTATTTACGCATTGATGAACTACTGGGCTCTCTATCATTCAGATTAAACAAAATTGTAATAATAATCCCCTCATTATTTCAAACTGGAAATAATCACAGAATTTATTCATCAGTAAAACTAAAATAAACTCAAAAACAGATATCTATCCAAATGTTTGTTCGCTCTTTAAGTACGTATAAAACAAATTACTTAATAATCTATTTATTTTGTTAGTGTTTGAGCCAATGAAATACCAGAACCAGAATTGTTAGAATTCTTGTTAAAAATCGATTTATCACTTTTACTTAAATTTCAACATAATTTACATATTTTATCATTTGCCTAGATTAATTTTAGTCAATATTGTGACGACAATCACAGAAAAACAAAAGAATTTACATAATTAATAGATGTTAGCATAATTTATCAAGATCAATTTATTCGTTATTTTGTCTACTAATTTATTTATTCGGATAATTCTATTATACGAAAAGAAAAGCAAAGTTTAGAGAAGAGAGAAATTTGAAGATAAGTTACAAACGATGGCAAAACTAGAATCAAAAGAAAAGAAAATAAATTATTTGTTAATGAAATGCACAGACAATCGACAAGAGTATGGCTGGCCTTAAAGGCATTGCCTCAAGTTTTTGGCAACAAAAAAAGAGCTCAGTACTGAAAATAAGGAAATTGCATGGATTTGAACAGTATTTCAACGGCTATACAATTATTGATTCATTTAAAGTGTATCACAAATAGAGCCAAACATTTGATTCAATGTATTATTCATTCATTTAATTCGTTGTAAAATAAATTTTTATTTCTTTTCTTCTTTTCTCTTCTCTTCTCTTATTGTTCTCTTTTTTTTCCTAACCATTGAACAGATGGACGAAATGTTTTTGGAGAGTCCTTTGGCTAAAATTTATAACTTAACACAAGTGGAGGACTTTGGGTAAGCAATGGCTAACTTCTGATAACCCTCTTTATCAGCACAACATTTAACTTAACAATTGAATGAATTCTTTCAATGCATGAGAGAGAGAGAGAGAGAGAGAGAGAGAGAGAGAGAGAGAGACTGAGAATGAACCAGTTAAATGTTAATGGATATGCCGCCCATTCCTACTTTTAGAACAACAATTAATTTACATTTTACTTTGAGCTGTTCAGTGAGAGTGATATGAAAGGAGTGGTAGTGAAATGCAGAATCGCACTCAACATTGTTCTGATAACTGCCGCACAAGAAGTTGGCCTAACATTCATCAACTCTTTGGAACGAAGACACGGAAGACTACCCGCCGGAAACCTTCGGATCGATATCAGGACCATTAAATTCACAGGTTTTTGACAAACATTATTACTATTATTGCTATTATTTCGTGCTTTCAATTATTCTCAAACCATTTAATTAACTGCCGATTATTGTATCAGACCGTAGAGACTGTACACTCGGCTCTACAGCGATAGTCATTGCTTGACATCAGTTCAGTTCTTATCTTTTTATTTAATTTCTGTCGACTATTGCCTCCAATTTCTAATTATAAGAATTAATTAAATTTTGTAACAAAAAAAATGGTTTCAACTTATTTGAACTCTCTTTGTGTGCGAAGGGATAACCAATGTTCAGGTATAGAAAGGATCGTGATTGAACTCTCCTCGCTATAATTGTCTTTCTCACATACATGGGCTCATCTCCGGCTCGCACTCAGACTTCTTCTCAATTAGTATTTTATATTTAATTAATTTCAAATTTTTATACCTTTTGTTTAATTCATGAAATTTTTAAAAAACCTCTTCGGAGTTGTCCTCAGATATATAGAAAGGCATAGAAAGGCTCTAACTATAGGCAGTGCTTTACATAAATTGGCCCATCACACAAACAAGCATATTTTCTTAAGTTATATATTTTAGAAAAAACAATTAATTATTTTGAAGTAAAATGAAGAAAAATGATCCTGGATCACACATTCATGTAAAGTATTATATGAAACATGAATTTCAAAGTCAATTAGATACAACATTATTCACGTCTCCCTCTTTTTAATCTCTAATTCTAAATCATCGCTCGTTTTTAAACTAAATTACATAAAACATTCATAGTTTCTAATAACTCACTCCGAGCACAGACACTGCCTAACACAGGCTCACCCACACAAACACTGTACTTTAAAGCAGAGCCTCTATTTTCTGATTCTTTCTTTGAAAGAGTATTTGAAATTTCTATTTGACTCTCTTCGCACATAACTTAATAAAATTGTATTCTCTCTATACTGTTCTCTCTTTCGGGAAACTAATTTGGTTTCGCCATTAGACCCCTTCTCTTAGTCTTGAGTTATAAATAAAGCGCACTATAAATGATTGATAATTCTGGGGATTAGCGACAAAAGTGGCGGAAAAAACAAAATTTTCATTATTGAAAACTTGGCTCACTTTTGATACTCTTTCAATATTTGCTACTATTTTTCACAAATAATTAATTTTTTTTTGTGTTGAGGCCATACCTCTCTTTCATTCCATTTAATTCTTTCTTTAGTTAGAAAATTCTCTATTAATGTGAGCCAAATGAAAGCCTTCCTCCCTCTTCCCTCTGTATTACATCGCTTGTGATTAACCAAAGGCTGAATCACTTGTAACAAACCCTTTCCTACTGAGCCCTCAACTGTCAGTTCATAGAGGAATGAGAATAATTGATTTAGACGTCAGCTCATCATTAATTTAGGACATCAGTGGGGTTGTGAGACGGGTCATCCAATTTATAAGCATAAGTAGACTCAAAGAGAATTCCAAATTACATAACGACAATTGCCAGCTCTACTTCATTCCTCCTCTCCTTACCATTTGACTAATCCCATACCGGTCTGTATTTATGGACTTTTCTTTAGGTTTGATGTTATGTAGAATAAAGTGTTTCTTTCAGTGAATACTAAAACACCGAAAATAGAGGGAATAAAAAGAGAGTGAATCAGTGAACCCAAATTAATATCGATATGTTTAGAGAACTTTCAATAACCAACAAATTGATAATATAAGGGATGAAACACCGATACTATTGACTTCTCTGGTATTCCCTTCGAAATACTGTCTTAGATTGGAGTAAATTCTATTATCTGAGGACTGAATAAATTTATATATTTTTGACACTTCCAGTAGTTTTGATGTCATTTATAGCCGCAACAGAAATATTACGAAAAATTGCTTCTTATATATTCTATTGAGTCCTTTCCATTTTTCGGTCTCATTCTGTGCGCTTATCTCATATCAATTCAATAAAGGACTCGATTTTCTCAATAAAATGTCTGAGCAATCATTGGATTTGAAAGGAATAGAAAAAAGACTTTCTTTTGCCACTATATTCCACATAACTTTTGTATTACCCCTTTTGATGACAATAACCACATAAAAGAACTGTCCCTTTGATTTGTATAACCAAATAGTGATGAAAAATAAGTAAATTCATGAAATGAAAGAAAAATTGTGAATACATTTCCATTATGTGTTTTAATGTCATATTTATGCCCACATTTGTGACAAATATGTGAAAAATATTTGGTTCGACACAATATTTTTGCCAAACTTTTAGCACATATTTATCGACATTTTTTGAGCCCAAAATTCAGAAGAGAAATAAAAATTCTCTTTTCATAGAAACTGATATCTCGAAAGTTTGAGCCAAACATAAAAATCTACTTTTCTATGCATTTATTCATGTAATGTATGTTTTGCAGAGAAAGAGAGGGAAACGGGAGAGGAATAGTGTACACACATTTCACAGATTTTCACACTTTTTCTTAATCTATACGAATCTTAATATTTTTTTATTTTTTACTCTAAGCCTTGAGGCTAATGTTAGCAAGGTACTCAAACTATTGCCTCTTGAGGATACAGATTTAAAGTATCACTCTTTATATTGAAAGTGTACTAGGTACTTCAAACTTTAAAATCTATGGGATTAGAAACAAATGATCTCTTATAACAAAACAGAATTTTTAGCTTATCTTTTCCTAGAATGATGAATCACCTAGATCCAAAATAAATAATTTTTGTTTGATAAACGGCGTACTATTAGTCTTGTTGAGTGAGAAACTATATTTGATCATGGCAAGTTTTGAAATATATATAGCTTATCATGAACGTTGCTTGATTAATCATGTCTATTTCCTGATTAACCCCTTGATTATCTACTGAATGGAAGCAAAAAATAGTTTTACTCAGCACTCAAACTAATACAGAATGTTTGGCACAAAAAAAAGTTTTATCGGCTGTAAGTAATGTAGTGCTGAACAGCACAACCATATTCTCACACCAACACCAACACCACCACTACTCCGTTCTCAATACACATACAAAAAGATAGAAAGAGATAACTATCCACTTATTCGGAGCCTCTCTTTCACATCTCCAGAGACTATGACTTCCACTGAATGTTGTATAAACTGTTGTATAAACTCTCAGTTAATACTACAGACGCGCACTCCGGCACTCCGGTAGGCATTTCTGTGCCTCTTCTCTGAAAAATGATTTTATTTTAATTTAGTCGATATAAGAAAACAGTGTTTTTCAATGCACTGAAAAGTTTGAATGCATGAGTGCACAACTTATCTACTCATTTATTGAACATCTTTTGCACAACTATTGCAAAACCAGTTCACACTATCACTGTTTGGTCTTCCCTTCCCTTCCCTTCTCTCAATACACTAAATATCTATCCTTTGATCATAATTCTGATCGTTAGTAATATAACGAATAACTATTCCCAGAATCTAAGCTCTCAATGATTTGTGGCCAATGATGACCAGAACAGTTGTTCTGTTGAAACACTAAAATTGTGTTTAATGTCTTTCACAATAGATATAAAAGACCAGGGTGTAATCCTGTTAATTTAGTGAAAACTCGTGAAACAATCATTTAAAATATATTTTTCAATATTTTTATTAATGAATTTTTATGTATGAAATGAATGCATAATATTTTAATGTTTTGTGGAAATTATGAATCACTTTAATCGTATCGATCACACAATACATGAGATAATTATCCCTATCAGTCATATGAGTCATTCCCCGGATCGGTAGTTATTATTATTGTCAGTGTTTTAGATAATAATATCGAAGTCATATTCCTTATATGATTTGTCTAATATGTAAGGCATGCCTTTACTAATGATAGTTCATTGGATGTAATCATCGATAGAAAGTCTGGAATAATCAGACGTACATTACATTACATTATATTACATTAGAAGACCATAATTTTAGACAATATATATATATACAGAAATAATGGTTTACTAATGACTTAAGTGATGGCAGAGGAAGTGCTTTCAAATTTAAGATTACCATAAATTGTGTCCAAACAATAAGAAAATAAAAATTGATGTGCCAGGAATACCTGAAAATAATAAAAGTTACACTGCTAATTGTAGTAGCCAAGTATTGATTGTCACGAAAACCATTATAAATGATCTTGGTGATTCTTATCAAGAAATACATTAATAAATGCATTAATCATATATTCTTTGGTTACTTTTAAAAATTTAGGTTACATTTGGATCAATAAAAGTAGTTTAGAGTCAAAAGTTATATCTAATTAAATCTAAAGTTTTGTTAGAAAATCAAATGTGTAAGCTCATAAATTGAATTCCCAGTTCTCCTAAATTCTTAATGGGTGTACAAGAATATTTGTTATAATTAAAGTATAAAATTTATGATAAAATGGCAAGTTTATTTCTCATTAACACAAATTTATTCGGGATATTAATGTCTAAAATTTAGATCAATTGTTATAAGTTTTGTATAATTACTCCCATTTTGACCATTAATTACATTCAAATACTGGAAAAAGTCAAGTAATGACGGATTTATAGCAATCAAAGTCAAAGACTATAACTACTATTGATTATAATAAGAGTGGAAACTCGAGTTGGGATTTAACCCATCTTTCACTTTCATTATTCACAGCCTTATCCACTGTTAGCACCACTACTCTTAGCTCTACAACACTACTGTCCAATTCGATATCAGTGCCGCAGGAAAATGAAAGAAGAAGTGCTTTAACTGATGCTCCGCTCATTCCTCGACATCCAATTTCCAGGGAAGAACAGCCAGCTGTGCATCACCAAGGTAATTTATTAGCTAATAATAGACTTAATAACTTTATTTTCTTCTTTAAGCGCTTTCATATACACTCTTTTTCAAACATCTTATAAATCAAAATACAATTTTTCTTTATTTTCTAATATATAGAGAGATATAAAGAGCTTATTTATAAACATTTGTAGATAGAATTAAGCATGCTCAAATTCATCATCATTACAATCACTATATTCACTGTGAATTCATTAGAGATATACGAAACACAATTATTCAGAATTAGTTGAATAATTATTTTCTTAATCTGACATTTGTTTTGTAAAAAACAATGAGAGCTAAACCATCCCTAGACTCGGACCAAATCTGGTCATCCCTGTGGAACACTTTACCAGTACTTTAGCCAGTTTTGCACATCATTAGTCATTAAGCTTTACTAACAAGCAGAAAAACTTTATGGATTTACTCGGAGTTCTTAGGAATACATTCTTCTTCCACACAGAATAGACTGAGTTTTTGCTCAGTCATACACTTCCTATTCTTAAGTCACTCTTCACTTATTCTGTTATACTTTTAATCTTTCCTTTTCTTCAAATACTTCTCCTCATTCATAGCCTTAAAAGCAAAATAAAAGCAAAAGAGGATTATATTTAATAAATAGTTATAAAATGTTATTTGTCTTAAATATTGGATACAAAAGGATGTGTGCAATGAAACCACGATTTCGTTTACTTTAATAGAGAACTGATTAAAAAAAAATGATGAATAATGTAAAATAATCTAGGTCATAATTTGTTAGAAGAATCAATTCTAAGAGAGTTCACAACAAAACCACATCAGAATAAGTAATATTTATTCTGTTTTCTATTTTTGCCAAACTCATATATGTATGAGCTTGGTCATTACTTATACAAAAGATGAATAGTGAACCAGATTTAGAATAATAGAGAGTTGAGTCAATACAATCGGGAATCCTTTTCCCAATTTATTCGACACATCTCTTGAATTACATGTTTTGAAAATTTGTTACAGAATTGCAAATTAAAAGTTAATGTTAATGTATAGTACACTTTACTGTCATATTTGGCAACGAAATGAACTTTAATGATGAAACTCATGTGAATTTAGTGATTGATTATGTGATACCATATAATGTATATCCAATGCTCGAACAGTTTTCACTCAAAACATTACTTGTTTTTAATATTCTTCTGATTTATTGACTTTCATCTGACGACAAGAATTTTATTTAAAGCTCTACCAAAAGGATTAGAGGCTTACGTACTGAATGAACGGTCGCTATGTTTTAGAAACATATGAAAAGAAAATTAATTTTTTTGAAACAAAGAAAAAATATAAGAAAATTATTTATGAATTTGTTTTATTCGCAGAAAAAGAAGAAAAAAAAGGATAAATAAATCCTGAATTTCGTGTTTTTCTCTTTAATTCAATTTTTGTCGAAAGAATTTTAAGTTGAAAACAGAATTGAACCCAAAAAACACAGAAAAATGTAATCAAACTCTAGTTTACGTACAGACAAATTCTGAGCTCTATTACAATCGATTCTGGAGTAGAGTTTCCTTTCTTTTAACTTAAAATCATTTATTCCTTCTTTTAACATGTTTTCAGTAATATTTCTAAAACATCTTTTAATGTGATGAGCAAGATAGCTTTTATACATTCAAACAAACACCTTTAGGATGTAATGGTTGTTCAAATAAGTATAGAATTTAATCTCAACACAAAATTGGAAATTTGATCATTCACATTCTGCTTAAACTCAATTTATCAAGAAGAAATCTTTCCTATTCTGAAAAAAAGCATTGAAATCGAGTCGTTTTAAGCATTAGATCGGAACAAATATACTGATATTGATTTGGGAGAGGGAGAGAGGGAGGGGAGAGAGAGCGAGAGAGAGGACTTTGGGAATATCAGATTCATTGTGAAACTAATCCATTCGGAAATTCCATTAATTTGTTTTCAATTTTTTTTGCTTTTAGTGTTTTTATTCTGTTTTCCGTTTCTTTTGATTTATTTGTTAAACGAAAATAAATAATCAATTATTTAAATTAGAAAAAGACGAACGAAATAAGAAAATTGATGTCAATGTAATGGAAACCAAAGAAGTGGAGCAGACAATGACGACAACTATGACTACCATTACTACTACTACTGCCAAAACTGATATGAGTAGTAAAAGTGGCAGTAATTCCGACGTAAAAGCTTTTTGGTCTAATTGGTCAGAATGGTCACCCTGTCGGGGCGTCAATCGAGACTGTGATCCAGGTCGAATTCATAGCCGCATCAGGAAATGCATGACTGATAATGGAGACGTTGTCAACAGTGATGTGTGCAGGGCCATTCACTTTGAACAACAGGAATTGGAAATTAGAGACTGTCGTTGTAATGAACTAAACAGTGCTCACGTCAACCAAACCAATGCTAATCTTACAAACATCCCAATACACACGACCACTGCCACCCACACTCTTAAATGTAAAGAATATTTCAATCTCTCTCTCTCTCTCTCTCTCTCTCTCTCTCTCTCTCTCTCTCTCTCTCTCTCTCCGGGTTTTAAGTGTCATATTTTATACCTTCGATATGAATATAAGTCACGAATAGTATGTTTATCGCATTAAATATTAATTGGAGTTTCGTTTCCACTTATATTGGGTTTACTCTGCAATTGAATGCACTCCAGAATCGCCACTCTTTTCGTATATTCATTGGTTTTTATTCTAATACTTTTTCTTCTTTATATGTATTGCACTGGACTTTAGCGGACAGAGTCTGCAATGATTGCAAAGAAAATGAAATCTGTTTACTACAAGTGAAGGCTGCCGTTCCCTTCTGTGCCAAAGTTAAAGACCCCAGAGATCCCAGGTTTGTATTGAAGGACAAAATTTAATTTATTTCACTTATCGTTATTTCATTGAAATAACCATTGCTTTGATTCAAACAAATCTCAATCTTATATAAGATATTGACTATTATTGTTCATATCCTTAAACCAGGGGTTGTGGCGGATGGTGTGCCGGCCATAAAGAGCTTTGTCGATATGTAGGCGCACAGACTTATCAATGTGTAGATGATTCAGGTATTTATCAATTGTTTTTATATCTCTAAAACC
>JAQFZM010002250.1:0-14310 GCA_034695785.1 Galumna obvia | reverse complement strand
TAAGTCATGAAATGCTAATAAATGTAATGATTTTACACTTTTTAATCAAAAGAAGCAGAGCTTTGATTTAAGTTAAACGAAATGCAAATGTAATGAAGAATAGCCACAAATGACAATAGATTGACCTCGAGGCTAAATTTACGTTCTTTATTGAAGTATAACCTTGAAACTTATATTTAGTCTATTTAGGTTTGTTTACAAATTTAATTATGCAATCATTAGCACTGAATTACCTCAAGTTATACGTTTATTTTATCAACACTAGTACTTGTTTGAACTTGATAATTTTATAAAATTTTTAAATTAGAGAATAGGTTTATGATTTGTCTGGTTTCAACGGAACACATCTTTTCCTGTGATTTGTGTTTAGACTTATCGTTTCATTAATTCTGATGTGATTTTCATTATTTTTTATTAATACCTAATACTTATGATTTGTTTCTTTTTTTTCTGAAAAATTTATTCATTAATCGAATTAATGACAACATTAACAGCAAATTATAATAGCAGTATTAAAATATAAGCACTGTATTAAAATAAACCAGAAATTATGAGTTAACTATTTAAAACATATTATTTATTATAATCAAGGTTTCAGACTTATTATTCCGTTGCCAAGGCCTGTTTTACATGTCTTACCATGATATGTTATCTTAAGTTTTGTTTTAATTAAAAATATTTTCATTTATTTTATGTTCTTTTAGAAAAAAATAATAAAAAATTAAGCTTGGTAAATTCTATTTAAAATTTAAATAGGATTATAATAAATTATACTCTTTAAAATTACCAAAATCACACAAATTGCTTAAAAGTGTTGAATTTTCGTTAAAAATAAAAGAAATTCAAATATTATATCAATAATTAACGAGACAAAGGGTATTAAAGAGGCAAAGGGTTTATTGACTTGATGATGACCCCCTTTGATTAATTTGCTAATAAAATAAACTAATGGTATATTTATTTTGATTATTCTGAGCCTATCATCTTTCAGTCGGCATACTTTAATTGTGCACTATACCTGCACTCACACGGCTATTTGAGGCTAGACACAGAATATGAGTCACTTTTTTTTCATCTCATTTTTAAAAGAGTAAATGAAATCTCTATTTATATTCAATGAATATTTTAATCATTTATGAATTAAATATTCATCAATTAAATACCATGATTATTTAGCTTTATTTTTGATTTTTTTCCTTGGTAACAAAGATTAAGCATGGAACATTTTGTCACAATTATTTATAAATTATTTGCAAATGGTTGTCATTAATTGAAAATTAATTCAATGTTTAGTTCATTAATAGAGAAGAAAAAAGAGTTTTGCTTTAATACTAAATATTAATTTTTTTCCCATAATTTTTTTTGTGATTCGAAGTAAAATTTCAAAAAGAGATAAAAAAACTACAATTTTGTAGTATTTATATATAGAAAAAAGTCATTTAAAGCTTTATTAATGAACATATTCTATGAATATTTAAATAAACTTGCTTAATCTTCAAGATAACCAAGAATAAATACAAATTAAAAAATGATATAATATAGTAATTATTTTATATGAAATCCAGCTTACATTTCAATTGAATGAGACGTCTGTTGTCGAAGGTTTGGGACGCTAGCACAGAACACAGTCACACAGAATCAGATATCTTGGAAATTCTTGAGACAAAATCAAATGTATGTAATTTTTCACACCTCGTTGTTATCAAAAGGAGAGTGTTTTTCACCACAAAAATAATTCGTCCAAAAAGTGCTCGTTTTTATATGAATAAATTATTCAAATATATCTTCTGGTCATTAAATTCATGTTACAGCAAGAGTTGTCCGTAAAACACGTTAAAAATATGTGTGAAAATATTATATATATATAACGTAATCATCAAAATTAAAATAGAGTAAAATATAATTGAATTTTCACTTTCAATGCCTTTTACTCAATACTTAAACGAAATTTTCGTTTTATTTCTCTTTTATTCTTCTCATTAGAGAAATATTTTGCTCAAATTTCTGATTGATTTTCAACACAACAACAGTTTTTGCTGATTTCTCGCAATTTAGAGTAAAATATATATAAAAAAGCGTTTTTTAAGTGAAATAAATTGAGTTCTACTCAAACAATAAAATCAAATGAACAGCACATCCATAGCACTGATGTCCCATAGAACACACCAAAACATTTATTATTTATTTGTCTACAAAATATAAGTCTATTCTTCTTTCAATAAAACTTTTGCTCTACTTTTAGGGATATAAATATAAGGAACACATATATTAGTACAGGACTAAAGTATGTGACCCATAACTTATATACACCTCTTCTAACCTCTAATTACACTCTCATTGTTTCTCATGTGTCGAGTGTTTAAACCCATTTAGGAACTGTTACCCCCTTTGCCTTTAGCTCAATGTTTGGTCCCACAGAGGCTTGTGTACCACTATTCAAGGTCTGATCACTACATCCCCTAACATTCTTTGTTATATACTGAAAAAACTTTATATGAGTACAAGCGTCAAGAAGTCTGAACCAGAATTAGAGCGGATTCAGGTACTGTAACAGCTTAACATTGTATGCAAATACATGAACAGTGAGTTATAAGTGATATCAAAACCCACTCTAATACATATCCAGACTTCTTGACGCTTGTACTCATATAAAATTTTTCCGTATATTTCTTTGTAGTGTATTTCCCACTCTTCAGACTTGTTTTCAGTTAGTGTCGAGCCATCAGCTAAATAAACCTTACATTCAAAAACTTTTATTTAAGAAAATAATTGATGAAAAATGGGTTTAAATATCATAAAAATTTTAAACGAAAGCTCGAAATACGTTTGTATTGTAATTAATATTTGTTTTATTAGAAAATATAATTTATATTTCATTTAATTAATAGGACTGTGGTTGTTTTTTTACCACTTTAGAAGACGCTGAAAATCATATGAAAGTAACCATAACTGAATTGAAAGAACTGAACGCGAATACGGCCCCAGATAAGCTTATTACAAAATCTAAATCTAGCACTTCAATTGACTCGATTGAGGCTTTAGATTGAAATATGAATTTTTTATTACAATTATTAAAATAAAAATAAATTGTCTTTTATTCAAATAATCTTGTTTATTAAACATGTATTTTTTTAATAATTGAATAAACTGTATTTTAAGAATCATATCTAGTATTATGTTATTTATTTATTTTAATCCGAGTTATCAAGATTTTCTGTTATACTTTTATTTAATTCACTCCCCGTCATAGCGCCAGTCAATTGTTTGAAAATAATTTACATTTGATTTCAAGTTCAAGGAAATGAGATTTTATCTGTTTCATCACATTTTGACTTTAAAAACGATTGAGTTAGGAAAATGTCATTCGGTGTTTATTCGCAAACAAAAACTATTTTTCACGATTGGGTTCTCGTATTGATTGCATTCCTAATATCGACGACTGTTTCTCAACGATTCAATAATTTTTTACTCAGATTTTTATCACAAACTATATGTCAAACAATTTAATGCTTTCATTTCTGGAGACACTATTCTCATTATATCTAGACTTAAGAAATCGCTTCAAATAAAATACGTTTCGCCGATAATTTAAGTAATTTTTATGCTGAACATCATTTTTCAGTTAAGTCTATTTTAGTAAATTAGTGTAATTTCTAAAATTAGAGTCCAAATACTTGAATACACATTTATAAACGTTTTAAACGTTTACTCCAATACTGTTTTCTATACACTATTCTGGGTAAAATATTCTCAAATTATTTTTGTCTGGCATTCAGTAGTTGCAAAAGTGGTGTCATTAGTTTTACAATAACTGGTCATTTAGGGTAATCGGTTATAGTTTAACATATAGTTAAACTACTTTTTTTTCAGGGCTCAACGGAAGGGATATTTGAGTGATTAACAGTTCTGGCTATGTCTAACATACAAACTCTATGTTTGACCTCAACTTTAAAACTAAATCAATGGTTAGAGTAAAAGAGAGCCAACACTTGTAAGCCTTTAAAAGGCATTTGCGTTCACCCATTAATTTAGACAAACCTTTAATTACGGAAAACTGTTTTTGCTTAGATTTTAGTATTTAGTTCACACAATACTTATTCTGTTCCCAAAATTCTATACTAACAATAGTTTAAGGTTTACATTTTTAAAAATATATTTTGTCTACTTTCTTCTATTGTGCTAACCTTTCCTAAGATTTCCACATCTTTTATTCTCTCCCATGTAACCCTTTTCCCAATTTTCTTAACCTATTGTTATCCCCCCTAACTGTTGTCTAAACCCTATTTCCCACTTTTTCTAACCTATTATACTTCCCCTCCCCATTTTACTAACCCCTTTCCTAACTACTCGCTAACCCATTGTTCTGGACCCTTTCGCGAAGAGTTCTATTGTTGACTCCCCATGAAAGGGTCCAGAACAAAGCCCCTGCCTTCCACAGTGCTTGCCACGCAAACCGTCCCACTCCTACTGATGATTATTTTAGATCACAGTTGCCTCACTAAGAGAGTGAGCACTCATACCATTTACTCTACTACTCCAACACACACTATTGTTTCAAGCTCATGTCACAATACAGTAGTCTAACTACAGTAGCTGCCTTGTGACTAAAGAATATGATGTTTAGCGTTAAACATAAATAAATGTTTTATGAAAGAATACGATTTATAAGATGAATAACACTACAATTAATTATACAGTTAAGGACAAAAAAACCCTAGGTTACTTAAACCTAGTTATTTTTTGAATGAAACAACAGATTTTAAAATGCTTTTCATTAAGAAGAATAAGTATAATTAATTTATAAAAAATTAGTAACATGAAACTTAAATCATGATAAACTTATTTTTATCTTTTAGAATTAAAACTTTGAAAAATTCATTAAAAACTTCAAATTTGACCCCTTATTGCAACTTTGTTTTAAGGTTAATCAAAGAGTGTCCATCAACAATGTTGTTTATTTTATCTTTCTTAATTCTAATATTACAAAATAAATGAGTTATCAACATTTTCAGATTTCTATAGCCATAGGCTATCAGAATTTTGGGTAACAACTATTTTTTTCAAACTAGCAATGATCTTTTGTTTGTTTTCCGATTTTAAAGATCTTGGTGTCATTTGAAACAGAATTTTACCCTCTATCGGAAATAAATAAAATACTTAATTAATTATGTAACATATTTATAAAAACTAGTTATAAATTCAAAATATATTGGTTCATTTTAATTAGAACATAAAATAACTTCATTTGGAAATAATATTCTTATTAAATTTTCATAAACTCTGAATATTCTAGATCAATTTTCTGAAAATTATTTAAGAATATCTTTATCCATTCAAAAACTGTTAAGGTTTATGTGACCTAGGGTAGTTTTGCCCTTAATTTTATATCTGTAATATTTAATAAGTAATTTTATTCTTAATATTTATTTGGTCATGTTTAACATAGTGATAAACTTGAATAATTGAATTAAATAAATTCATTGAATTTATTAATACAAAAGTAAATTTATTTAATTTAAAATTTAATTATAAATATATAATGCCATTTCATAAAATTATAGTTTCATAAACTCATCTTTTTAAATTTCTTGTAACTTTATAGATTTAAAAATTTTATTTTAAATATTCAAATGATTACACAATTTTTTAAATAAACTTAAGCTTTTTATTAATAAAAACCATTTTTATAAAAATTTAAACTAAGTAGTTTCAGATATTTTTTGAGATTATTTTATAAAATATAAGTCAAATAATTTTGTTGCTTGAAACCTTTTGATCAAACCTAAAAGAAAGTCACCAGAAGGGATAAAATTGGGTGGCGTTTCATAAGAAAATAATATAATGAATATAAATATACTGTATTATTGTACAATTTTTGAAATTAATATCTCAATTAAATCGAAATTTTTTGGCGATAATGTAATTTTCTATATTAAAATGAGAATGAATACGAATTTCTTTAATGAATATAATGGATAATACTCCTTATAAAGGAAAATTACATTATACACAATAAATTTTGATTTAGTTGAGAAAATTATTTCAAACTTTGTAAATAAATACTGTATATTATTATACATTATATTATAAAGTATCATTTAAATTAATTAACTCAAATTTGAACAAAATCATTTCGAATTTTAAAAATTTTGATTTTCAAAGTCATATAATCTAGAATAATAAGATAATTGAAAAACATAAATAAATGTATCGAATCATTTTTGATTATCTGTAAAAAGCATCAAGATATTTCATCTAATTTATTTAATCTCAGCATTAAACATCATTGTTTTATAAAAAAATTGATCTAGATAAAAATATTTTTAAAATATATTTATAGTGGAGCAAAAATTCCATAGTTGGGATTTTAAGTAAATTTTTTTATACTAATTCGTTGAGATTTTATTAAGAAAAAACTACACTGGACCCTTTTGTCAAAAATTGTATACGAATAAATTTATATTCATTTTTAAATATTTATTCATTCTTAAAATTAATTGTACTGACTTTCAGTCATTTATACACTCATTGTGGAGACTTTAAATTAAGTATAAACTGAATACATTTTTATGTTTAGTTCAATCTTAGTTTATCTATCAGTCAGTAATGGCCATGGTCAACTTGACAGGAAGAGGGAATTTTTATTTTTGACAGCTTTTTTCGCGACAGAAAGGGTATATTGGGGGTTTTCAAAATGGCCGCCAAACGTAAATTAGATTGTTTTATAAGTGTTAATGGGTATTTTCTCTCATTAATGCAAAACATTATTTAAAACTATTATTTAACGTATTCTATCATATTTGAGCGAAAAATTAATGAATTTATTTTAAAAAATGAATTCAATCAAAAATTCAGAAATTTAAAGTAAAAAATTCAAATTTACTACTTATTGATATGCATTAAAAACTGTAAATTTGAACAGTTTATATTATGTTTTTATCATATTGAATTAAATTTTCGTTCATTTTTTGTGATAAATTTAAATAATTTCAGTAATAGGTTTCTTCGATTTTTCAAAAGAAAATAATAATTATCGGCTATGACTCAGTTGGTAGAGCGAGTTCTCTTATTATAATTTACCTCTCTCGGATTGATGGAGATAATCATCAATTGTGACACTTGATTTTGTTTATTCTCCAGTAGTTTATGTATCGATAATTTCGTTAAATTCCATTTCTGATTGTTCCTTAAATTTAAAATTTTAATATAATCTGGCTCTACCACCTGAGCCAAAATCAAAAATTTTGATAATGATTTGATTTCAATATTTTGTGCACTTGATTGAAATAAGCCCATTTAGATGGGGAACTTCCATCACTTTCAATTTGTATTTATTATATAATGTCTTCATATTTTTCTTTTGAATTGGTCCACATTTTTGTGCCCTTCCGTGTCCTAATTTTGACGCCAACTCTTGATACTATTCCCATGTAGCGCCAATTTCCTTGAGTTTGTGGTAATATTCTCTTCATAACTCAAGAAATTTATGTTTCAGTAATTGTCCAAACATCTTTTTACTCCTTTTTTGTTTATGATTCAATTTTGGCGCTTTACAATTGAGTTATCGCCGTTTAAAAATCGAGTTTAAAAAATGAATAAAATAATATATTTCAATATAAAACAAGCAAATTGACTAATGTTTATAGTAAACATGCGCAAGCATTCATAAGTATTATTTAAAAACTGAGTACCACTTATCTTTTAGTATTTTTAAGTGCTCTGTGAGTGATACTAAAGCGTTTCTATTCAAACTCATTTGACAATTATTTTACACATATCAACCAATGGGATCATCACTTTTCCTTTTTTAAATTTATACTAATTCATTTACTGTGTTTGCTATTTCTAAGCCTATAAATTTAGAATTAATGTTCAAGAACATTTTTAATTCCTTTCAAAATCTTTTTTAAATTCAATACAATAAAAGTTCTATATTTTAAATATAAAAAAATATTTAAAATGTATTTTAATAATAAATTGTTTTAAAAATAAAATTATATATATATATTAACAAGATATATTCAACATAAAATATATTTTATTGTATAAGGAATAATAATTATGTATAAATTTATCTAATAATAACTTATATAATAAATATTAAAGTAAAACTATTATTGAATTTTAATAAATTTATCATTATAATTTTTATTAAAAAAATTGAAAATTTTTTTCAACAATTAACATTTAATTATAACAGTAATATGACAAGTTTGTCGAGTTACGTTAATAACTTTTTAAAAATCAATTTTAAGAATCAGCGCGGAAAAATTAAGATGTGCCTCAACTGATTATTTAGATAAAATGACTAATTTTAAATATTTGATTATATCATGATTTGCGTCCACTGAATTAATTCCAAGGACTACTTTTTGGATACCCATGAATTTCTATCGCAAAAGCAGTGATAGCAATGAGACATGACTGTTTTGATCACAGTTGGGTCATTAAGAGGGTGAGCACTCAAAGAATTTACTCTACTACTCCAACACAGACTTACTTTTGTTTCAGACTCATGCCTCAATACAGTAGTTTCACTACAGTAGCTTCTTTGTGACTGAAGAATAGGATGTTTGGCGTTAAATGACAAAAAATGTTTTATGAAAAAGATATGACTTATGAGATGAATAAAACTACAATTAAATAAATACAGGTCAAGCAAAAAAAATTTCCTCTCGGAGATTTGGAATAACTCAAAGAAGGGTAGAGATATTCTAATTCTGTAAAAGGAATTTTAAAATACCACATCAGAATAATTTTTTATTAGGGTGACCTAATTGGACCAATGCTAGACCTTATGTCTATAATAAGTCAAAATATCCTGGGCAGATTTTTAAATTGTTCCTGATAGAAGAAGAGTTATATTTTATAACGACACCAAGATTTAAATTGTATTAAATTAAAATCTTTTCTTACCTCTAATTGTTTAGATAATATATTGGCATTGAAAAGGCATTTCTAGCATTTTAATTTTATCATTGTCAGTTTGTTTGTTTGCTAATATAAAATAAAGTCTGTAATAGATAAACCAGCTATGCTAGATTATGGTAGAATTTTAATACATTTAGAGCTATTGTTTTTTCCCGGGAAAACTGTAAAAAATTAAAGAAAATTAAACGATTTATCAATTTTTCTTATAAATAAAGAAACTCAGAGTAATTTTATTCCTAAAACCTATTTGGTCATTTTTAATATGGAGATAAATTTGAATTATAGAATTAAAAAAATTAATTGAATTTATTAATACAAAGGTAAAATTATTTAATTTAAAAATTAAATTATGAATATAAAATGCCATTTCTTAAAATTATAGTTCCGGTAACTCAAGTTATCTTTGTTCTTGTAACTTTATAGATTTAAAAATTTTATTTTGAATATTCAAATGATTACACAATTTTTTAGATAAACTTAAGGTTTTATTAATAAAAACTATTCTTCAATTTTAAAACAAACTTTGTTTATTATAAAATTAAACTATTATTTTTCCAGTTTCATATATTTGATTTTATTTAAAAATATTTATTTGTTTTATTTTTATCTATTTAAATATTTATAATTATTGATTTTAACTTAACTTTCAATATAATGCTGTAAATAATTAATAGGATTAAAATTTTCCAAAGTATTAAATTAAAGATATCTTACAAAAGTTATAATAATATTAAATAAAAATTATAATTAATTGTATATTTTAAAATAAAATATTTAAAATATATAATAATATTAAACTTAGTTTGATTAACATATTTATTTTTTTTCACCAAAGTTAATTAATAATTTAAATTTGTTTAAAACTGTAAGTTATGCTTAATATTTCTTTATAGTTATACTTTTATTATGAAAAATTTATAATTGGGAAAGAGGAAAGGGAATGTTTATTTTGTTTCCTTATTTAAATAATTTAATCAATATATAAAAGCAATTAATTTAATTTATTTATAAGAAAAACAGAATTTTAAATAAAATTATATTTTAGATATTTATTTAAAAACAATTTCGTGTAATAAATCATATCAAGCTATTTTTTTATCCACAGATGATAAAATTCGTAAAACTAGGCAAATAAGAGAAAAATTTAAGAAAAAAATCAAAACATGGCAGAAATTTGGAAAATGTGTAAAATAATCCTCAATAAATACATAAAATCGTCAAAAATCATGCTTTTACTCTCAAATTTTGGTCCTCAAAAATTTTGAAAATTTTACAAAATGGCCTCTTTTGCCAAAAATTCTAATTTTTTTACATTATATTTGATTAAAGGCGTTAAATTGTGACTAAATACAGTCACAAATAAGGCAGAAAAAGCTATAAAAATGATGTTTTATTTGTTTTTAAGCAATTTTGGGGCATTTTAAAAATACCCCCTTATAACCTCCCTTATCTCGCATTCAAATACCCTCCTTGGAACTCTTTTGCCATTCCTGATAAAAAAAGATGTTTTTCTGAAAATACGGCAACTTTTATACTGAAAACTTTAATAATAATTCTGTATACAATACTTGTACTGTTGAGGAATTTCTGTTCCAGATTTTGGTATTCCAACTAGGAGGGGTTGCCTTTGTTCATGTCATATGATATAAAATTGAAGAATGTAGAATATAAAAATGAATTATCAAAAAATTAAAAAAATAAATTATGTTTTTGTTGAAAATTTTTATTTATTGAAACTTTATTGTACTATAAATTTGCGGAAATAACTATGTTTAGTTACTTAAACCTCTATTACCCTTGAAATGATCAATGGAATTTTAAGCGGGTTTCACAATAATAATCTTAAATAATTATAGAATTTTTAAAAATATTGAAAAATTTGTACCTAGATGAATTTTAATTGACGATAACCAAAAATTGGTTATTTATTGAAACAAGTGATTTGAATAATACTGATAATGAGATCCAAATTAAGAATTCTATACAATAGTAAAATTAAATCAATTTTTTATTTTGATATTCGCTATATCATTACTCAAGCACCGATGAAACTTTAATTAGAATAATATCTTTTCATTGCTCAAACATTCCTGAGAAAATCATTTAATAATTGCTTTAAATATATTAAATTATTTGAGCTGACTTAAGGGTTCAAGTGCTTTGGATTTATTTTAATAAATTATCAAGAGGTAATATAATAGTTTTTTTCATATATTTATAAATTAAATAATTTATTTTTAAGACTGTAAACTTGTCTTTATTTATTTTATAATTTATCAAAATTTTCAACAAAAATATATGTCAAATGAAAAGAGAGGATTAAATTTGCCATAATATTGTAGACTTCGATTTTGCATATATAAAATGTTTAATAAACAATTTATATTCTTTTAATTGTTGATATAAGAAATATAATACTTTTTGATATTTTCAATTATAACTTCATATTTTGCCTTAATTCAAAAACTGTTGACTTGTGTTCTCTAATATTATTTCTAATATATGATTTGATTTATACTTATGTGACCAGAAGTTGTGGCCTACAAACTGGCGTCCGCGACCAAAACGAACCGGCAGTTATATTAAAAATTAAGTAAAATTATGTAAAATCACTTGGGTAATTCTCAGTTGGTTTAATAAATTCTAATTATAAGAAATCCAACAAATTCTTTAATAATTTGGGAGACGTTTTCATTATTTTATCAATCAACTAAAGTGAAGCAACTAAACGAACTCGAATAGTTTCCGACAACAGTCTAAATTATTTTAATTTTACTTTTTTTTTCCTCTCAAAACATTTGAGGACTCAGACATTGGACTTAAAACAAAGGTCATTGATATAATTTTCATTAGTTTTTTATTGTACTTAATTTTAAACTATGGCTGATTCATTAGAAAAAAATAAGCGCATTAAATGCTTTTTTGTGATGCGTAACGAAATCAATTGGCAATCATCAAACAAATTTAAGAATGGGTGTGCTTTGTATTTAGGTTATGATAGACTTAATATAATTATAGCAAATGCCCGCCTGTTAAATAATCAAGTTTTGCCACAGATTTCTAACACACTTCCCAATAGATATAATCAAAATAGTTTTCATCCATACACTCCTTCCAAAATAGTAACCTCAGCTACTCGTGTCTAAGGTAATTAGAGGTATAATAGGACGGTGCATAACTATGCTGATCTGATGGTCCCAAATGTGGTTTCCACTTCTGTATAAAGAGTAGGGGGATACATGACCATTATTAAACTCATATCCAAGAGTTTTCCGCTAATCCAAAGCAAACTGAATCTATAAATGGTGACTCAACTACTAGTAGAACTCAATAAACCTAAACATCTTTAAATTATCTATATAATTTAGTTTAACTTAAAATTTGATAAATATGTTTAGATTTAAACTAAAAATTATTTTTACATTTTAACAAAATTATATCAGATGATGAATATGATGATTCTTCTATTAATACTAATATTGACTTAAATATAGAACTAAAACGAGAAGAAACTATAGATAATATTCGTGAAAAGATTCATGTCGTATATCTATAAATTCGAAAATCTAATATTAATCGTGACTTTAAACAATTAATTTATCAATTTGTTGACAATTATGTGCAAACTAATATAAACGCTCAATCACTTATTAAAGTTTTTCTATGAAAATTAAGCCAAGCCTAAGCTCGAATTGCATCAGTTTCTCGAATAGAATCAATTCCTCTAGATTTAGGAATCGATCAGCCACAGATTTCATATCAATCAGATATATTATATAATAAGCTGTTTTTCTCTCTCCTTTTCTGGAAATCAGATCTTTTGTAACGGGGAAATCTCGTCTTATTTATAGAAACAGAGAGGAGTGATAGACTGTGTTGTCTCACTCTTTAGATTAACCCTTTTGTTAGTAATCGATAAATTTCGCCTTTTTGATAGAAACGGGAAAGTGTGTTTGTTGTGCTATCTTTCATTTGTCTTCAATATCTCTACTGAAGCAACAAATCAATATAATAGTAACATAGGAAGTATACTTTCCACATAAGGTCTACTTAGAAAACATTGACTTATTATAGGGGTAGCTGGGGTTGTATAAATTATTTGAAGATTTCATTTGAATCCTATAACTCTACTGAAGTGCTAGTAACATAGGAAGTGATCTTTTAAAATAATTTTGAAACTAAATTAACTTTTTAAAAATTTTGTCTAATTCATAATTACCCCTTATTTTAAATTAGTACATAAGGAAGCTTTAGAATTGATACTTTAATCCTACATCAACAAAACAATTTTAAATATTAAATATTTTGAGATATGCTCGTAAATGTAGTGGCCATTGGTTTGACTCCAAACCTTGTTTTAGAAATTATCATGGAGGATTAATTAACTAAATTACATTTTTAAAAATATAAATGCAACAAATGGTTTTTTATTTAAATTTTTTTTAGTTTTTTATACATCATATTAAAATAAAAGTGTTAATAATGTTTTGTTTATATAAAGCCACTCATATTTTTTATAAGATAAATGTTTCTTGTTGATATTTGATGATACAATGAACCCTTTAAAATTGTTAAACTTTATAATATTAAAGCAATTTTTATTTGTAAAGACTGTAATAAATAGTTAATCCATTTAAATAATATATTCTTTTATGAAATTATTTATTACTGGAGGACCATGGAAAAGGGCTTATTTTACCTTAATTAAAACAAAATAAATTTATATATAGCGTTTTCTATGTACTAAAAATTAATTTATTTAGAAAATATATTGGAAATAAATATTCATTAATATATAGGAAATTGAAAATTATAAATATATTTTTAAAATTCCAACATTTTCTGTTTCAAATAAATTTAAGTAAGATTTTATTTATAATATTGAAAATATAGAGCTCTTAAAGTTTTTAATTTATTCAAATTGTCTTACAATAGGAAAACAGACATTTTATTTTATCCTAAATGAAATATATAGGTGATAGCGCAGATGATAGAGGTTCTTTATCTTAATTTAGCTAAATCAAAATTTTCTACAATGCAAATAAATGTATTACTTGTATAATTTACTGAAATGATTGATTATTTTTGTCTGTTATGAACTTATCAATTGATTAGAAATGCTTGAATTTTAAGCTTTGATTTCATTTAACAATTGAATAATCTCTTTGTCGATGTCCTCAAACTCTGGTTTTCTTGATTTTTTTATTTTGAATTTTATCATTTTTGGAAACTTCACTTTTATTCTTAAATTCTTAGTTTTTACTTTAAATATGATATGACTTTAAATTTGAATGAATAATATCATAGATGGCTAAAGGAGCCGACCTCAGGGGGATATCAGAGGGGGGTATTTTGGCTCGGTTCAGTGGGGCTATTAGG
>JAQFZM010002249.1:0-14311 GCA_034695785.1 Galumna obvia | reverse complement strand
GTAAAAAAATTCTTACGGGAATATCTTCACTCCCGTCATATTATTCGGGACTCCCGTTCCCTCCCGTACGAAAAAAAAACAACTCCCATTCCCTCCCGTGACGTCACGGGAGTGGGAATTCACGGGATTCTCGCGGGAGTAGGGATTCCCTTTCAGTCTTTATATCGAATTGCAAAAAATTTTTGATATCTATTAAATCCTAAAAATATTTAAAGGCTTTTATTTAAATGTAATCTTTGAATTAAGAAAATTATGTTAGAGTTATTATTAAACTGTAATCTTTACTAATGTATTGTTTTATAATAGACGCTAAATAAATGAGATTATTTAGTCACCTAATTTATTCATTATATTTATTTATCTATTATTTATAAATTAATTTTCAATTTATTTATGAAAGTTACATGATTATTCTCTTTAAAAAAATACTATAGTACTATAAAGAATTTTTTCTGGCACTTTAAAACCTAGATAACTTTTAAATTATAAACTTATGATTTTATATCAAATCATTTATCAAAACCCCATCTATTTTTTTAATCAATCAAAAACATCAACACAAATATGGGGCGCAAAAAAACAGATCCCGAAACTATCGGGGAAGTGAAAGGGCTTTTAGTCACTGGGTGGACCGAACACCAAGTTTTAAATTATATGAAAATCAAAACAATGTGTAAGAGAACTATTTGGAAAGTAAAACATCCGGATAATATGCCACTTAAATCAATGAAAAATCGCCGACAAAGTTATTGAAATCTTAAGAAATTAAATCGTCAAAAGTTGAAAACATTGAAAATAATGGTCGAGAACAAGTATCCAAAGACTCAAAGAAATGGCTAATAAGTTAAAGTGTACTCAACCAAACATTTTATATCACATCAAAAATACATTTAGAATGAAGTCAAAAAAGAAAGTAAAATTTCATCGCCTCTCTGAGAATAACATTGAAGGTCGAAGGAAGAGATTATTAAAGTTATACCGATTGTAAACAAATCAACGCTACCGAAAATTTATTACAACAGATGAATGGTTCTTTATCGATGACTTCAACGGACAGAATAAAATTAAATATATAAGCCGGGAAAACCAGAATACAAAAAAAGTTACAGAAATTCATCAGAAAAGATAAATTTTCTAAAGGACTGATGGTTTTAGCCAGGTTTAGTTCAAACTGTAAAACAAGTCTTCATTTTTTAGAATGAGGTTGAATCTTCAACCAGGATTAAAGATAAACTCTGATTATTATATTAAATTATTAAAAAATTCATTCCAAGAGATATTTGAAGATTTTACCCTGATGGAAATTAGGTTTTACATCAAGACTCGGCCCCTTCCCATGTCTCTAAAAAGACCATGGAATTTATTGAAAATTCGAATATTAAAAATATTAAACCCATTTTATGGACCCCTAAGAGCTCACACGCAGCCCCTATGGACTATTTTGTCTGGGGTTACCTCAAAAAACAACTAAGAAGGCGTAATATTAAATTAACCGCAGCACTTAAAAGAGCCTAAAAAAGGCCTGGAAAGAACTTCCTTAAGAATATACCGATAATGCACTTAAGTCCTGGCCAAAACGATTTCACAAGATTTATAAGGCTAAGGGTCATCCTATTGAATAATTTTATTCTTAACTAAATATTATTAATAAAAATAAATAAGTTATTAAAGTGAAAAAAAAGTATTTATAGTTCTGTATATTAACTTTAATATGGATTTTTGAATAATTTATTATTTGTACTTTGTTCTTGCATACGATTGCATGCAAGAGTATCTTAGTTCGTTAAGTTTAGTTCCCTTTGTTCAATAGATAATCTTATTTTTAAAATTTTTTCTGTTGGGTGAGCTGTATCTTAAATAGAATTTATTCAATTGAAATAAACAAATGTTTGAAATTTAGAGAAAATGTATAAAACTGCTAATAAGTGTTAATAAAATACTGCTGATATCATATTCTCTTCTCAAACGACTGGCTATAAGTCCAGACTAATAGTGGTTTCACTCTTCAGTCGGCATTGAAAAAGTTAACAGTTGTTAACGAAACAGTATACTGTATGCCATACCATCAGTAGTGGTCAACTGAGTTGTGCAAAATTGTAAGAAATTATTATACTTTTTTATAAATTATTTTTAAAAAATATTAACTAAGGTTAATAATTCGAAAATAATTAAGAAAGTTGAATTTTTTATATGATTTGCCATCAATTTTGATCTCATCTAGCGAGTTTATTTCAACTTTGATCAAAAAGTATCAAGCAACAAAATTGCTTCACATAAAATATTTTATTGAAAAAATGCAAAAAATATTTGGAATTACCTGGTTCAGATTTTTATAGGGTATCATAATTGTTTTTTAGCTCAAAAAATTGATATTCAAATAACCACAGTTTTCTTAATTCTTAACCGAATTTGATGATCTTAACATCATTTTAAAGGTATTGAGGAGGTCTATTGAAGGCTTTATAAAAAACTAAAATTTATTTAGCCAATTTTTAATAATTTTAAGAAATGTAGTTTTAAAACCTTTTGAACCCCCTATTATTAATATTCAAAAAACTAACCTTATATTTAACAATGGGGGGAGTCAACATATGTGCATGCAAAATTTTGTTAAATTTCATGAAATATTGTAAGCAATATAGCCTGTTAAGTTGTCCTAGTAAGATTTGAACACTACTGTATATAATATTCAAAGTATTAATATAATAGTAATTAGATATATTCAAATTAATTCATATATTTTGGCTAAAATATTAAATTAATTAAATCAGTCATATTATAGTTAAAAATCAAGTGTTTATGGTCAAAATATGGTAAATACTATTATTACTTAAAATTAGTGTTTATTAATATAAATGGTTATATTTTGAATGATAATTTACTGTTTGCATTTGTGCTTCCAGTATTGCTTAATAGTAATGGTTAGTTAATACTGTACTTCAAGCTATCGTTTCCTAAATGTAATTCGTTTTGATAACTGATTAAAATATAACTTAATTTCATTCAACAATTCTTCGAATAATTTAATACAAAGCCTTAAATAGAGTCAACATATGGGAATAATTTCTTAAACGGGGAAGCAAATTTAATTAGGTTATATTTAGAATTTTTTGATTAGACTTTTATAATTCATTCAATATTTAATCTTGCTTATAAATTATATGAAGTTTTGGAAATTACCCGGTAATTTTTTGAGATTTAAAGATTTTGGTAAAGTATGCTAAAATTCAGTAAGAATTGACAAATTATTCTGTTATTCCTAGGTTTCTTGAGATAACATAAATATTTCTCGATGAATAAGAAAAAATACGATGAATAACGTGTGAAAATTTTCACAATATAATAAAAATAAAATCTAATTTTGAAATATTCAATATTCTAAAAAATTATTTTTAAAACATTATTTATGAAAAATTTTACCACCTTCCAATTAAAGGTTTTAAGCTTTAATCTTCATCATATAAGTGAGCCTTATATGTATAAGATAATACAATATTTTTCCTTTATAGAAATTAAAAATAATTTGACTTGGAGTCATCACTAGCAGATTTTCATTATATAATAATCAAATATTTTATCTAGATAAAAAATAATTTGATTCAAGTGTATTAAAAGATATTTTAGAGAAATAGTTATATATTTTTCCCATAATACATAGATAATGAACTTTATTTTAATAATACAATGAAAATTTTATTTATAGGTGAAAAAATTTATTTATTTATTTATCTTGATCAATTTAAGAATATTTAATATGAATTATTGCTTACATATTAAATATGTTAAATAAAAATCATAGATAGCTAAATTTGGGGGTAGATATTTCAAAATACCACCCCCTGAGACGCAAAATTTTGAAAATACCCCCCTGGAAAATTGAAACTTTTAACATTACGTCTATGGACAAGCAATAGTTCTGTTAAGGTTTTTTTTGGACCAGAGGGGGTAATACCCCCTCTCTTGAACGGTCACCTTTAGCCATCTATGATAAAAATTAAACTTTTGCAGAGATAAGACCATAAACACCTAGATCAAATGCTTAATAAAATTATACTAAATCAAAAATAAATTTGCAGCTTTTTAATTGAGAATAAGTATTAGAGAATTATAAAAATTATCTTTGATATTTTCATTGAAAATTATAAAAAATTTTAAGTAACCCACAAAGAAATATCTAAAATAAAGCTTTGATACTAATCTTGTCCAATTTAATTTTATTATAAAGAATATATAATTTATAAATAACACCGATAAATAACTTGTGTAAATTAAAGTAGAGATAATAATACCTCAAAAATTTACTTTTGGTTTGATAAAATTTTTAAACTAAATAACACCAAGTGCATAATAGAATTAATTTAAATTATTAACAAAATACTTAACAATTTGAGCTTGATTTGAAAGGTAAATTTTTATAATTAGATAAAAGATATTACTTGTATAATTACCAAATATAACAATTATTAACAAGATGATTAGCTCATTTAAAACTAAAACTTAAATTACAGTTTTTAAAATTAAAATTTATTTTTAGATTTTTGATAAAAATATAGAATTAAAGGATTATTTAAATAAAAAAAATATAAAATTACTTTTTATTATAGACCTTGTTCAAATAAAATAATTTTTTTTATAAATTTTTATTATTTTTAAAATCAAATATAAACAAAAATAATATAATCACATATTAACCCGGAATAATTAAGTTAATAAACACTTTTAGCATATTCAAATCTCAGGATTTATTTTCAGTTTACTTACTCAAATTTTATTCAATTACTTGATAATTTTATAAACTATTTTAACTAGATGATCATAATAATTTGATCTAATTATTAAAATGATATTTCAAAAGTTTATATTCTTTTTTTATCGCGCAAATACCTAGATTATTAAACAGATATCCAAACAAAATTTTAAACTATAATTTTTATTAATTTATTTATGTTGATTAATTTTCAAATATATTTATTTACCAAATAATTACCTTATTAAAATTTTATATTTTATATAAATTAAAAGGAATTTTATAGTTAAGGTAATACTTAAACTTAGATCATATACTTTAATGCAATAGATTTAATGAAAATATATAATTACATAAATATAGGTTTGTAAATTGAGAAAGTTTTTTAGATTAAATAACTTATCTAGATAATTTTTTATAAAAATGTTAAAACATATACAAGTTTTAAATAAATCTAAAATAATTTTTAAATAAAATTTAAATAAAGTTTATTAACAAATTTTATTTGATGACATAGAATAAATATTTCTTATTTTTATCAAAAATGTGCTTTCACCAATACCAAACATCAACTAAATTTTAAATAAAAGTTAGTTTATCATGCTCAATTTAATTTTATAAAAATTATATAATTTTTCATAAATCAGAGTATTATATTTTAATATCTAGATAATATCTTATTAAAAAAAGTTAAGAAAAAATTTTGATTGAATAAATTTGTAAAATGATTGCTAGCTTATAAAATATTTAAATTTAATTCAAAATAAAATATTAATAAAATACAATTTGCAAGTTTGTTTTTATACATTAACAAAATAAAATATAATTAAATTTTTTGAAATTTAAAATATTTTATTTAATTAAATTTAATAATATCAACGATTATTAATTTTTCATAACATTAAATAACTACTTCATTAAAGTTGGGGATCGACTTTAATACATTAACAGGAATTTTCATATGGAATTCATGTAATTAATTATAAAAATAAAACATTAGATTTAAATAAATAACCTTGCTAAATTTATTCATGTAAGGGGTTACATGAATTCCATATTGAAACTCCTGTTAATGTATTAAAGTCGGTCCCTAAAAGTTGCTCTTTAAATCGGCCATCATATCTATTAAATTAAAAATAATTAACTCATTTAAGCTTAAATATTAAATTACATTTTTAAAAGAAAATTACCACACTAAATATTTTTCTTTGTCATTTTAATTTTAATTCTTATATAAAGGTTAAATTTTCTATTTTGATGAGTTTAATAATTGAAATCTGATCTTGTCCTATTTATAAACTATAGTCAATATCTGATTATTCTTTGAATTTTAGAATATAAATTAAAATAAATATAAAAGGATATTACTCAAATTAGCATTAAAATTTTTTATCTAGGTTAGAACTATATTTAGCCATTAAAACTACAAAGTTCATAAAGTCCATGAAATTGTCAAGTATCAAGTTTCCAAAAATATCATTAAATTTTTAAAATATTCAAAATTTAATTACAGTTTTAATTTTAAAATTATTTTAAAGAAATGTTTATTAAGATATAAAATTAAGTATTTTTAATAAAACAAAACAATATACCTTGTTCAACTTCTCAATCAAATAAAAGGAGACAACTTTTTTACAACCCAATTCTACCAAGTTCGCAAAAAGTTTGCAAAATTTGTAATATGAATAAATAAATATATTATATTTAATCTTAAATGTTATTCTATTCTTTGTTTGTATTCAATTATATTAAGTTGATAAGTAAATAAACCATTGAAAGAAAGAGAAAGAGCAAGGATTTTGAAAACTAATATTTTATTTTAAAATTTAAATGCCTAAACAATTAAAACTTAAAACAATAAACCTTATTTTTTAACAAAACCTTAATTAAATAAAAACGGTAAATATAACCTAATTTTAAATGAAATATATTCAATTAATCAAGTTAATATAATGGGCTGCGGAAAAGATTGGTTCATTTTATTTTATCATATTTTCCAGAAGTTTATTTGGAGTAAAATTTGGAAACCCTTTTGGAAATTTATTTAGAATTCTTTAACTATTAATTCTGGAATATTTGGAAATGTTTATAAAGTGAAGGATGTTTTTAACAAAGAATATGCGATTAAGAAAATATGTTGGGGTGAGAATTATATGATAAATTTACTTTATATAAAATATTTACAAATATTAAGTATATTTAAAACTTTTAGAAAATTCAAACTTGGCCATGTTATTAGAAAAAATGAGCCTCTGGTTTAATTATGGCTCAGAATTTATGGTCAAGTGTTTCGATTATTGGATTGAAGACAATTATTTTTATATTCAAATGGAATTCTGTTCTCTAAATCTATACTATTTTTTCCGAGAAAATGGAGAAATAATGGATATCTTCGAATATTTTATTTTGATTGAAATATTTAAAGAAATGTTAGAATGCATTCAATACATTCACGAGACAAAACTTGGATTTAATCAGAGAATTCTTAGCCCTAAAAGTTTTTTGATATCAAATAATTCAAGAAATGGAAGATTCATTAGATTATATGAATTCAATTCAATAGTATTTTCGAGTACTTCTGTAAAAAGTCATCCAAAATTCACCAAAATTTGTGATTACATCGCACCTGAAGTTATGCGTAACTCTATATTTAGCCATAAATCAGACATTTATAGTCTGGGTGTTATCGCCACAGAATTGTTTGATATAAAAAAATATTTATTCGTATGTTTTGTAAATTAAATATTTACAGAAAAATCTAATTTTTATTTATTATTATTCCCGGAGAAGTGACTAACAATGAAGTTTTAACCAATAATTGGAAGAGTTTAATAAATGATATAAAAGAAATGTTGGAACATAATTATAATAAAAGACCAAACTCATCTCAATTGTTATCTAATTACAAATCATGGTCAATTGATAAGAGCTATTTAATCGAAAACAATATCGATGAATACTTTGAAACAAATATTAATTTATTTTTAAAACAATTTATTAAATCAAAACTAAAGTAAATATTTTAAATGAATATTTATCTATTTTTTTCAAAATATTATTTTATTTTTAATTAAATTTAAAAAAAATTATTTTATTTTTTACTACCTTTACATAGTAAGGTGTAGTATATGTAATGGTTTTGCACCCACACGGCCATCCAGCCACCTAAGTGCACAAGAAATTCAGACACAATACAGGGGGTACACAACAGAGTGATTAAACAAAAAAGAAGCTTCAATTAATATAAATATATTACTTAGTTATAAAAGAAGCTTAAAATAATGATTAGTAATTAAAATATGTTTTGAATTATTAAATGATATTTTACTTACCTTTTCTAAGATTTTTTTACTAATTTAATTTCAATATTATCAAAGTTTGAAAAATAAAGTATAAACTTTTAACAATTAAAATTATTTTTCATTTAATTTATAACACATATTTTCCTCAAATATTTATTAAAATTTTCTTTAACAAATATAGAAATATTTTTACAGTTTTCTCATGAAATTTATAAATCAATACACAATAGAGAAGGAAATATTGTGTAAATATAATAAAAAGTATACACAACTCAGGGATTTACACAACTGAGTGATGCACTACAAAGAGAGTCTTTAACATTACTAGGTATATCGAGCCAGCCAAACTATTTACGAATAAACATCAAGGAGATATTCACATAACAGAAATGCATACCTTGGAGATTCTACTGTATTTTAAGAAAGTGTAAAACGAAATAACTTCTACTTTAATTTAAAATAAATGCATTTTTAGTAAATATCCAAGATACAATCTTGAAGAAAATACTGCAAATTTTATGCATACTTTTTAATCTTTATGTTCTTTCATATTATTTTATAATTTGTCTTAAAATGAATTACATAGACACTTAATTTACACTGATTAAGCCATTAAATGACCGTGGTAAAAATATTTTATTAATTGAAATAAATAATATAGGATCATATGGATTTACACAACATTTGAAGTTATATAAATTACTCTGAAAGTCTAATCATTTAATATCAGTTGAACAATTTGATCAATATATATTCAAAAAATAGTTTAAAATCGATTTTTCAATTTCGTTATGAAACTAATAATTCTATTCAAACATATAATAAACTGATAACAAAATGTGTTTTTGCATTAATATTGATATCTTCAATAAGTTGTCTCTCTATAAGTCTTATTGTAATAAATCTATTTAATCTAAGTAAATAAAAATATTTGATTATGAGTTGCCGTCAATTAATTTGTCATACTATGGGTTCTGTGCTTTTTTGTGATAATATCCCAAATATTTATCAAGAATTTGGAAAACGATTAAAATATAAATTTTTTAAACTTATTATTATTTAAGAATAAAATCAGAAAATATTTTTATTATTAATAGTATAAAAGCAGAGATGGCAAATAGGGGGGGTGTTATTCAAGAAAAACCCCCTCCTCTTGGGGCCAAGGTCGGAAAAATGTCCTAATTAGACGAGAGTTAGAGGACCCGCCTTAGAGAAATAGAGGAAAAAAGTGGAAAAAATTCATAAAATTAAGCAAAAAGAGAAATAATTAAGAAAAATCAAAACATGACAGAAATTTTGAAGAAAGTTAAAGGAAAACCTCAATAAATGCTGAAAATCATCAAAAATCATGCTTTTACCCTCATATTTTGGTTCTCAAAAATTTTGAAAATTTTACAAAATTGCCTTTTTTGCTAAATATTCTTAGGTTTTGGGTTATTTTTGCTAAAATTCGTTAAAATATGACTAAATAAAGTCATATAAGTCAGAAAAAGCCATAAAATTGATGTTTTATTTGTTTTTAAGCAATTTTGGGTCATTTTCAAAATACCCCCCTTATATCCCCCTTATGTCGGACCAAAATACCTCATTCTTAAGACCCTCCCCTCCTCCTTGGACCTCGGTCTTTTGCTATCCCTGATAAATAAAATGACAGACGAAATAAGTTTTAGAGTTTTTAATTATTATATGATAAGTATAAGGACATTAATTTCATGTACTCTTCATGTTGGATCTTATGTTATGATTATTATTCAAACAAATGGCTGAAATACAGAGAAATAATAATTGTAATAAACCATATTTAAAGCCATCAAAAAAATGTTTAAGCCCTTATATAGGGTTTACTCTTATAGTGAAAAACTTATAATATGAACCAATTTTTCTGGTCCCGATTGAGTTCAAAATTGGAGTGTTTAGGGTAATAGAAAATTTTAAATCTTAATTTATAAACTAAATAAAAATTAAGTTTTTAAAAGTTATATCATTATAGAATTTATGTTATTCTTTAATAAGCAGCCATTCAGTTTTAGCCACAGGGGGTGAAATATTTCATTATACTTATTGAATACTATGAATAAACATTTGTATTGATCTTGAGCTATTTTCAAATATATCATTACGATTTTTACCAATATTTTAACCCTTTTAATAAGTTTTTTGTTAACATTAGTATATCAAATGAAAGAATTACAAATTTATTTTCTTTCCTTACTCATCAAACTAATGTTATAAATGAATATTTTTATATGCTTGCTCATTCCATATAGATTACCCGTGAATTTGGCAGAAAAATGGTTTAAACTGCATGGCTGTTAATAATGATTATTAGAAAAGTCTTTTTTTCTATAAATCTAGATCAATTTTGAAGTTTATTAAATATATTTCCTTTATTGTAAAAAAAAATTAATTTAATTAGATTAAAATCAAAGCTTTTCTTCAGGGTTCGTATCGGAGAGTTGTTTATATGGGAAATCCACTTTGTTTTGGACTCTCATAGGAATGTTTTGGTGGAATCATGTTTTATGATCTAGTTAATTTTCAATTTGAATATTTATTGTATTATACAGTTTTTCATAAAACCATCTGAAGTCGTTTTTCTGCCATAAAAACTTAAAGAATAAGAATTAAAAAATTTCCTTAAATATCCAACTATGGAATTTTGGCACCATTATAGAATTATAAAAAAAATTTTATTACCTTGTTCATTTTTTCAATAAATCAATGGTGTTTATACCTTCAATTCTAAGGAAGTAAGGGGAAATTTTTATAAAAAAATTAATACATAATCAAAAAATTCGACAGGGGTATTTTTGTTTTTCTATAATACCACTTGTTTTGATAAAATGAGCTCGCAAATTCAAAATTTTAAAAATTCGAATTAATTTTGTTTTTATAGTATTCAATCAATTTTGTTGAAACAAGATAGATTTAATGCAAAATGATATATTATTTATATTTCCAAAGTTTCATTAAAATATTCCAATTAATTAAAAAATTATTAGCAATTACGTAAATTCCAGTTATATAAACCGCTATCAATAATGCAAATTAGTAAAATTATTTATCTTTTGTTTTTATATAGAAAATTGATTGAATACAATACGAACTGGATCAAATCGAATTTTTAAAATTTTGAACTTTGCGAGCTCATTTTATTTAAACAAGTGGTAATATAAAAAACAATAATACACCTGTCGAATTATTTTTGATTATATATTAATTTTTTAAAAAAATTTTCCCCTAACTTCCTTAGAATTGGAGGTATAAACACCATTGATTTATTGAAAAAATGAACAAGGTAATAAAAAAATTTAATAATTCTATAATGGTGCCAAAATTCCATAGATGGATATTTAAGGAAATTTTTTAATTCTTATTCTTTAAGTTTTTATGGCAAAAAAACGATTTTAGATGGTTTTATGAAAAACTGTATATCTAGCTAATATTTTGAAAAATTAAATTATTTTAAATAATAATTTATTATATTAAACTGTAAAGTTTGCACTATTTATTATTTATAATAAACGTTATACAAAATTTTTTTTAATGAACTATCAAAAGCAAATTTATTTTGAAAAATATTTTACAAAATTATCTAGTGAAGTTAAATTTATTTCGAACATGTCCTGAGAGTTATAAAATTAATAAACATGATGATTTTAGTATATTTATTAAGATTTTTTTTCTAACATTAATTTTTTAAATATAAATTATAAATATAACATTTCAAGTTTTCAACATGGTATCATATCTCATTCTATCTCATCGGCGAAAAATACCTTAAATGATTTTAAGAATTTATATTCCATTTAATTTTTGCATCATTTGTTACAATAAACTTGCTCATAAAATAATTAATTTCCGATAATTATAATAAAGATTAACATTTAAATTAACAATTAAATAAAACTTAAAATAATTTTAGTAAATAATTTTTAAGTAAGAACTATAAGATATTCGCTTTTTAGATTTTATTATAAACATTAATTTTAACTTTTTTAAATGGGTATTTTAAGGTACGTTATTTTACCAAGTTTCTGAAACAATATTTGGTGGAATCATGTTTTATGATTTAATTAGTTTGCATTTTGAGTGTTTAATGTATTATATATCTAGTTATTATTTTGAAAAATAAAATATTTTTAAATAATTCTTTATAAACTTTAATGTTTGCCTAATTTATTATTTATAATAAACGCTAAGCAAAAAATTTCTATGTTGAACCTTAATAGAAGGGGTTTATTTTGATTAATAATCTAGTGAAGTTAAATTTATTTTATACATGTTCGAAGAGTTAATAATAATCATGAAAATAATTCTAAATAAGTCTAAAAATAATTTTTAAATAAAATTATAAATAAAAAATTTCACAATTCTAACAAGTTATCATATACTCTATCTCATTGGCAAAAATACCTTATATGATTTTATTTATTTAATTTTTGCATCATATGTGACAATAAACTTGCTCAAAGAACAATTTTCGAGAATTATAATAAAGATTAGTTTAAATTATTAATATTATTTCAGTATTGCATTTGAAGACATTTATTAGTTATAAAATTAGTGATCAACAGTTAACCATTTTATGACAAATAATTCTTTATTCTCTAATAATAATTAAGTCTTTTATAATTAAATATCTTTGAATTTATCTTAAAAATGATATAAAATATCGTAAAATAGATATATAATTATAGGAAATTTTTTTTGATAAAATATTTATATTTAAGATTAGTCATCTATCAATAATTTGTAAATAAACTAGATAAGTGTAAATATTATATAATACATTTTTTAGGAAACCCTTGAGTTATTTTCTTAATTGATAATAATAAGTTTTAAATGTTTTTAAAAATAAAGTTTTAAATTTAGTAATAATTTTATTGAAAAATGTCGGTGTGATCGACACAACTCTTTGGAATTATCGTTTGTCGTTAGATCCTCACCAAAAGTATAGTCTTAAGTGGAATATCAATAAAAAAGACCAAACTATAATTTTCATATGTGATGTTAAGACCAAAGGCGCGATAGAGCTCAATCCCTACTATGAAGAAGTCCTCTGATCACTCATATCATGTGATAAACAGTTTGATAGACACATAACTCGAGACACCGTTCGAGTGTTTGAATTTATATGAAACATATTTTTGAAATGAAAATATTAAAGAACTGTAAATAATATAAAGAATAAAAGCCTTCTCTTAAAACAAAGCTTTGTTTTGGAATACTTAAGGCTTGGGTTTGGGTTATTAGTTTGGTCTGAGTTGTGTTGAGTTTGAGTTAAGAGTTGGGTTTGATTTGGATTTTAGAACTACTTTTTTTGAAGAATTTTACTACATATTCTGTTAAAATTTGTTAAATACAGTAGAAGCTGTGTGTTATGTGTCTGTCTGTTATGAATATCTGTGTCATATGAACAAATACTAATAGATTGGTTGGTTTGCTATGCCTTTTAATGGTAAATTCTTTGCCTGTTATGAAGTTATGTGTTTTGAATATCTGTATGTTATGAATAAATATCATAGCATTTATGTCCCAAAAAATTGTATGTTATGTATTTTACTTTAAAGTCTGACACAAAAAATGAAATATTGAGTTATTTATTATTGCATATAATAATAATAATAATTTATTTTTTTGTTTTTCTCATTTTTAAATTTAAAATATTTGTTATTTAAAATTAAATTATGTAAATAAAATGACCAAAAAGGCAATAAATTTATTCGAAAATTAAATTTTTTGATAAAATCAATCTAATATAAACTATATCGATCTAATCAGACAAAATTAATCATTATTATAGTTAAATAAATTAATATTAACTTTTAGTAAACGATTTTGATGTCTAAAAATAAAATGAATAAAAATTGTCTTTTTTGCCTGCTATGAACATTGTGTGTTATGAACAAATTTCCCTGGCATTTGATGTTATTACCGATTTAGTTGTGGTGGTCCGTAAGGAACACCACTCCCTGGAACATTTGATGTCATTACCGATTAAGTTGTCGTGGTCCGTAAGTACCACCACTCCCTGGAACATTTGATGTCATTACCGATTAAGTTATCGTGGTCCGTAAGTACCACCACTCCCTGGAACATTTGATGTCATTACCGATTAAGTTATCGTGGTCCGTAAGTACCACCACTCCCTGGAACATTTGATGTCATTACCGATTAAGTTATCGTGGTCCGTAAGTACCACCACTCCCTGGAACATTTGATGTCATTACCGATTAAGTTATCGTGGTCCGTAAGTACC